>CABFOV010001362.1:97317-116012 GCA_902141375.1 Timema poppense
GGGGGGATACTAGGAAAATGACATAGTGTGAGGCCCATGAAACATTATCATAAGACCTATGTCCAGCTACAATTTGGAGTCTCCAGCTGCCATCTCGTACTATCACGTGATACTAAAATGGCACATATTATGATAACTTTAGAAGTTATTTTAGTAATATTAATTATAATATTAAGGAAAAAAATGTAAAAATTATTAATATAAGGAACACCATTAAATGTCACCCACAGATAAAAACTTGATAGGTATTAAATCTTTTAGTCAACTAACTCAAGATAAATAAATTCATAGAGTGCAAAATAATGTTATTTAAATAAAATTATTTTTCACACTCTCTAACCACACGGCCTCAATCGGAAGGCATGTTTGTGTAAACATAGTATATTGTGAGCGGCGAATGACTTAACGAATGTTACGAGGTTGTTATGATTCGATAAATAAATAAACTAGAGGAGTTGACCCAAAAGGTGGTGTCAGCATTCCTTAGCCAGAGACCAGGCTGGCGGCCCAGTTGAAATGGGAGGGTTTGGAGCGCCTCTTGGCTGACTGCAGAAGGTCGTAAGCTGGGAGGTCACGCTGCCTGTCACGGGGCCACGCGGGCTAAGTCGTCGGGTTCATCAAGTACCAGTCGGGGCTGCATCTCGAGCCCAGGGAACTAGGTTCAACGACCGTGCAGGGACATCCTAGCAGTCAAACAGGCCGTTGGTTGAACCTCATAACACCTCGTTATGTCACTCGATTCTTTATATTATCTAAGTTCTTCATTCTAGCTTTACTTTTAACATAACATTTCTAATAGATATAGTAGTATTGATAAACCTTCTAAAAGCCAAGTCTAACGTCAATCACGAGCCCACACAAGTAATCACATAATCCCCCCTTCCCCTTTTCCTCGGTCAAGGACATCCTGATAGATTAACCAGGCCCACACATTTAAGATACAGAACGGGGGGGGGAAGAGGGGGGAGGTGACAACTCTATCTTGATATAGCAGAATAAAAGATGTAAAAGTTTTTTAAGTTAAGACTTAGATAGATTGCTCTAGAGATATATTTATAAAGAATTAAATATTATAATTTAAACAGTTAATAAGATGGTAGATATATTCAATGAGATTACATTCAAAATGTATGGTTAGGCTTTACCTCAGGCGGAAAAAATATATTATCAAGTATAAACAATTAACATGAAATAAAAAATCTATCAACAACTTGACCACACACAAGTTGCAGACATGTTTAAAATAATTGTATACACGTTAAAAATCTTGTTACAAAAATTATTTAGAGATGTACAGTATATTATCGACAACATAATGTTTCCTTCAAATATGTTTAGAAGTAAAAGTATAAAAATTTAATCTATTGTTAACATCTGCCAAAACACATTCAAATGAGGCAATTAAGTGTTGTTACAAATACTTTTAGATATACAATATATTCTGGATTAAACCATGATTTAAGTTTAAATAGGTAATGAAGTAGAACGTATGAAATTTAAATTTTGAGGCTAATATCTGCCAAACGCGTTAAAAAGTAATTGAATAATGTGGAATTATTTAAGTCTTATCTGTTTCCTTGTCCCATTACTCCTTTCTGAAATCCGGAACTGTAAGGATGCTGGAACTACTTCATTTTGACAGGTTTCGGTAATTAAAGTACCATATTCGTGGAAACTGCAAAACGAAATTAAAGAAGCATGAGGAATAAATTGAAACTTAAAGCGATTCAAGAAGTCGTGCAAATAACCGTTGGATATTTATGAATACGTAAAAGAAAATTACTAAACAACCAAACTTACTTGAGTCGTTGAGAAGAACACGATGTGTTAATACGACTAAAATATGTTTATACCTATCAAGCTTTAATTGTCTGAGACATTTAAGTGTGTTCCTCATATTAATCATTTCTAGAAGTTATTTTGAGGAATTACAAATTTTAGCTGAGGCTGGATGAGTTTGACTCCAAAATTAAATTAATTTTATACATTTTATTATTTTACATGTCTTTTATATTCATCCCGGCTACCCACAACTTACACTAAAAATAAATAAATATAGACAACATGGTATGTGTAAAGCAATCACTAGAAGATACTTTGAAATTTATTTAATTAATGGAAGATGTATAATAAATTCAGAGGCTTCAAATATTTTTCCCATCAAAAATGACAAAGGGGAGAGGGAGGAAAATCTAGTTTCTTAAAAATTCAAAACCTTTACATTTCACTATTGAAAAAGAACACGTGCAAAGTAAAAAAAATAATCATATAGTTCTAAGCAAAATCTCACAAATTATGTATTTCAAATAAATACAGCTATAAACGTATCTTGACAAAACTGTTTAATATATTTATAATTGTTATTGTTATGATTAATAACAAGTGTTTGGTCTTTCGACGAGTTCTTTGCCTTGTACTAATTGAGGCCTCCAGATTGTTCTATCAGCATTTTGTTTTTATAGATCCTGAAACATCGTCTTTCCTTGTTTGAGATCATACATCAATCAGCTGAATTCATCATTTTCCTAGTTCTCTTCTAGTTTCCACTTTACCCTCTCTGACAACACTCAATCATGCTATTTCTTCTCATCCTTTTCAATCAGCCATTTATTCTTAGCCTTTCTTCCATTCATTTAACCTTTCTTAGTAAACTCACCTGAAAAATGGCTCTTTTTTCACTAACTCTTCTTAGAACTTCATTAGTCACCCGATCGCTTCCCTACAATCCTCTCCAGCATCACATCTCTAAGTTTTACAAATAGTTCTTCAAAATTTTTCTCAGAGTTCAGCTCCATGTAAAGCGATGCTCCATTAGTAAGATTTCACCAGTTTCTTCCTCATCTTCAGGTCCAGTTTGCTAGTCAATTGTCTCCTCTCGCCGAAAGCAGCCTTAGCCAATGCTATATATTTTTTTACCTTATCTCCCGTGTACAATGAGCCTCTGGCGCAATTAAACCTCCTAAATATCTGAAATGTCCCACATTCTCCATTTGTTCAGTGGTTCTTCTATATTGGATGGCCTCATTACCCTAGACTTTTCGATGTTAATTTTCATTATATACTTTCTCGAATATTCCATATATTTGTTAAATTTTAATATTTTCTTAGTGCAGCTCCTAAACCACTCCTTTGTGTCATGATAAGTACACCTGGGTCTCTAGGTTTGATTCCCAGCTGATGCATTTGGTATTTTTCCTGAGAGGGGGACTACCCCAACGGTCACCAGGGCTTGATTAATTAGGTTTAAATTAGGTTTAAGTGTTTCTGGTGGTTACACATCCTCATGCTTACTATCACTATCATCTTAGTTCACCGGGACATGAAAAGGGCCTCCATGGAAAATAAGTACGATTAGTACATCCGGGCGTCCCCTGGCCAATGGTACATTAGTACTGGCTAATCTTTCCACTACTGTACTACGATTGGTGTAGCCCAGACGCGCAATATATTTATTAGTGCAGCTCCTGAATTGAGTCTCATATGAGAGGGGAGCGTAAAAAGTCAAGAAGAGGGAACATGTATTTAGGAGGCCAAGGGAGATTTCCCCCTCAGTTCCTATGTCACTGATTAACAAATCTTTATCTATTTGCAGATCATCTCATAAACATATCAAGAACTGCGACTAGCAACTCAATAATAGTGGAGGCCGAAGCTCTCTTGGACTCTAAATATTGTATCAATGTATTGGGAGCTTGTATAATCCTCAGCAATGACAGTGTGTGCATTAAAGGGAACGCCACAGAGGTTAAATTAACAATAGATGATCTACAAGCTTGTAGCATCTACAATACAAGTGTCGACGTAACACCTATTGACCAAAATATTAGATACTATTCTGAAGCTATCTCCACAAACAGTGCAAGTAAGTACTTCACTTGGTTTATAGGCGAGAATACAACTCATGACACTGTTCAAGAGTAAAAGTGTTTACTAGTTATGTCCAGTATACAACCAGTTACACGCGCTTGTCGGACGCGCACTCGTAATGCGCAATCGCAAGATTATTATTATTATTTACTACCCGTTCTGGTTATACGCTTTAAGTACTAATTACGCTAATGGATTAGGAATTGGGAAGGTTAAATTAGAGGAAGTGAACCCACATTTGCGTGGAGGGGGAGTGGAAAACCATTTAGGAAAAACCACCCCCAGTTCACTCGACCAAGATTCGAACCTCGATCTCCCCTTCCTCAGCAGTTGAGCTCAACATGACTAGTGCGTTAGCCAACTACGCCACCGAGGCGGGTCGCAATCGCATGACATGTAATGCTTGTTTTATATTTAAACAAAAGATTCCTACAGTAAAATTTATGTAAAAGTTATTTCAATCAACACGATTCCATCATCAAAATAACATTAAAGTTTACGAACACAAATTAAAATAGAATCAAATTAATATAGTGGAAATTTTATTAAATTATTACTCGTATTAAAGAATTTAAAATAAACCTTTTACTATATATTTTCACTAACTTTTATCCTTGACCAAACAAATTATTAATTTAGTTGAATATAATAGTGCACTTATATTTGTTTCTGATTGGCTGAACGCAAGCCAACGCATCTACATAAACGTAAGAGATGGAGAAAGCTTTATCTTTTTGGCAAGTGATTCCGGCAATTCCAACATAGGAATGCGCTTGCGCGTGATATTGTAGATAGAGAATATCACGAGTGAGAGTCCGACACACGTGTGTGACTGTGCATCAGAGATGTACACGATGCCCAACACAGGAATGCGCTTGCGCGTGATATTGTAGATAGAGAATATCACGAGTGAGAGTCCAACACACGTGTGTGACTGTGCATCAGAGATGTACACGATGCTCATACCTATGAATCATAATCGGGTAGCTATTAGTATATCGGCAATGACTCGTAATATACGATTATCATATTATCGATTAAACCTTCACTAAACTTGGTTTAAATTGGTCTCAAAAATTAAAAATACCTGAATTGGCAATCAAATGCCTAACAAAAAGCAATATTTTGTCATCACGACAGATTTTTGTGATAAAGGTAGCTCATAACCTATTAAAATCCTGTATAGTATTCAAATTAAGCTCAGGATGAAAAAACATGATATTCAATAAGTATCCTAACTCTAAACACTGATTTCCCTAGAAATGGCAATTCGAAAGGTATTTTTCTTATCAAAATCCGGTGGGAAAAAGGCCTTTCAAAATCAATGAATAGATATACATATTCAATATACATGTATTGACATCCATTTGACTGCTTATATATATATAAATTTGATTATTCCAAAATAAATTAGTCGTTGAAATCTATTTGATTACTTCAACAAACATGTGTTGGCACCCATTTGACTACTTCAAAATACATGTACCAATACCCATTCGACTATTTAAACAAACATATACTGACAGCCATTTGATTACTTCATCATATATGTAACGACACCATTTCAACATACATGTACCAACATGCATTTGACCATTTTAATATACTTGTACCAACACCTATTGACTACTTCAACATACATTTATTGACACTCATTCGACTACTCCAACATATATGTATTGACAGCTATTTTACTTCTAATGTGAGGAATGCTAGGCTTCCACCGTGGTTCGGATTCCACGTTAAACTGTAGGTCCTCCATTTCATCTCACAATCACCCTACCATTACACATTAGCTTAAGTGCGTATAACCCGAACGGGTAGTAAGACGCGGTGCTAATAATCATAATCATATTTTACTACTTTGACATACATGTACCAACACCCATTTTACTACTTCAACATACATGAATTGACATACATACAACTAATACAACATATATCGACATCCATTTGACTGTTCCAACATGTATTTTTCGACACTCATTTGACTACATCCACACACATGTATCGAAACCCATTTGTCTACTTCAACATACATGTAAACACACCCATTGGACTATTTCAACGTTACACTTCAAATATTGTTGATTGTTGTTATATCTACTTTCCAGACTCAACTATGATTCGTTCGTTGGTCGTTGAGGATATCACTTCCAAGCAGGTCACAGTGTCCTGGGAACCCGTGTACCAGGGTTCGCCCTGTGCCACGCATTATCGCGTGTGTCACAAGGAACAGAATTCCACCGCTGAGCCCGATTGCAGTGTATTAGCCAGGACGTCAAATAAAACAAATATATCGAATTTGAAGTCTCTAACCTACTATACTGTTGAGGTGTCGGCCTTATTAGCCAATCAAATATATTCGGATATTGTGACCGAAACATTTCGGACTTCAGGTAAGAAAGAGTAAGGCGTGTCACCCATCGTTTGGAGTCAGATCAGATTGGATCGTGTCAGATCATTTCAGTTGTTTTTTTCGTTCCCTGTGTCTTACTGCCTTTAAAACCAATCGCATATTAAAGCTATTGGTGTGTGAAGGAGGAAAGTATAGTTTGGAATAAATATACCCGCATTTATGGGGAAGGAGATTGGGAAATCATCTATGGGGAAAAAAAATCCTCGATGTACCCAGATTAGATTCAACCCTGAGCTTCCCATTACCACAAACACAAGATTGGACGAGGAATGACGTGAATATTTTAGAGTCATTTAAAAATAATATTAATTTAAGTTGGTAAGTTCTACCAGATTCCGATCGGTTCAAATAGTTTTAATATAATTACATTCTTTTAAAATATTCTCAATTAAAGTTATTTGATACAGTCTGACTCAGTTTGAAACAAAGAATTGAAAAAATAAAGTCTATAACTATTATGATTAAAAAGGTTACACTGTATTTTAATATTAATTATAACATTATTATTATTAGTGATATAGGCCATGTTTTCGCAAAAGCGTAGTAGTTTAGTTGTAATGTGTTATCATTGGTGCAGTAGTTTTAATTTGAAAAGTTAGTTAATATTTGGTTTCAAAGAGTTTAAACCCTAATCTTTATGGGGTTAATTTAAACATGGGATCCATGTTTAAAAACTTTTTCTTTGTTATATTAAGCTGCAATTTATTTGTTATCAATTTCAGGTGCTGTAACGGCTGTTATTTCATCGTTGATGCTGATTGTAACCACGCTTAACATATTGCCCTGAGTATTGTGCGAATTATTCGAAGAAAAAATAAATCTTTATCTGATATGTGATATATTTTTAGAAAGCGCTAAAAAATATTAAGTAAACCAAGATATGTAAATGTGTGCAAATAAATGGTTTTATTAATATGAACTAATAAAATATTTTACTAATTTGACTAATTTGTTGATTTAACCATCTATTCTTCAATTTTTACAGAACATTCTGCCCAAATGCACAAAGTCTTTCACTTATTCTAACAGTTTTACATTTTATATTAAGCTGACAATCATTTCCCTATCCGTCCTTAATTAAATTCAATTAAAAATTATACATCAGAAGCTCTGCTAACATTTTGAAGGAAGGGTTACAGAAATTATAGTTAAAATGGTCTTACTTTAATGTTTACTTTGGCTCTATTCAACGCTGGTTTTGTTCCATAAAAATCATACAACTATGATTTTTATACATATGTTCCAATACAATTAAAAATATAAATATTGGCAAGAAATCTCTCAGTTATTATCTTTCCATACTCAACCAAGATAAAAAAAATAATTGAGAATTTGTAAGATCAAAGTAACGAGAAAAATATTTGAGGGATAAAAATCAGGATAATCAAAAAAGTTACATAATCAATAACTTCATAGCTTATATGCATCCCCAGACATATTTAGGATAGCCACGTCATGCCAATCTAGGTGAGGTACCCATGTGGTGCGTATGGGTGATTACAATCGTGTGAACAAAGTTTAATTTCGGAAACCTAAATATACAAGACCCCTTGGTAGGCCATTACCGTCGATTGAAAATTGGAAATTTTATTTTAGCTTCGCATCACGTCGGGATATACGCCTATGTACTAATTACACTAATGTGTTAGAGAGTAGGAAGACTGAATTTCGAGGAAGTGTGTCCACATATGCATGGAGGGAGAGTGTGAAGCAATTTAGGAAATAAACTACCCTCAATACACTCGACCGGAATCGAACTCCGATCTCCCCGGTCTTAGGAAGTCTAGTATAATTTCGAGAGCAGCACCTTAGTGGGTAAATAATATTAATAATATATTAACATGTTATAAATTGCTACAAAAATAGTAGTTTGTATTTTTCTAAAATGTTCTTTCGGGTGTGTTCTTACTGTAGCCTACATTTTGTTTCACTTATCCGTTTCTTACATTATTAAATGCTAAAATAAAATATATTTAAAAACCACTACTCTGACAAATTTCGAAATTATATTTAAATATGAAAAATAATATTGCACAATTTTGGAGGCTCGGTAAATGATCAGAGGAGATAGACCAATCCTTTTAACTTCCACTGAGCGCTCACAATCACTTTTTTTGGTAACTTTGTGGTAAAAATACCAACAATATGTCGGTAACATTTACCGTTCCTGTCATATCAGGCTTGTAGGATCGGGTGAATAGAGCAGAGTTCCGCGAGATGTACTAGACATTGTTTTAGATCTAAGTACCGCAAAGGGGATAGAACTACTTGGATCACTAAACAAAAGCAATCACGAGTAAAATGGTGACTGCCTTCCCCCCCCCCAAAAAAAACAACAACAACAACCCAACATCAACCAATACATAAAATAAATTAATAATCCACCGTCACTTACTATAGATCACACGTTTGTTCACACTTCCTCTACCATTTAGTTCATTTTCCATTTCAAATCCATTTGATGTAATTTTTTCTTCTTCTGAGAAATAAAATATGATTATAAATAGGCATATGCGTGTATTCATTCATATTTAAAATATGTTATGACAAAATATAACTACAAGTCGTACAAGTCGTGTTTTATTGTAATCTTTTTTAACTGTCAGAAAATACCAATATTACCGTGAACGAATAAAGCCAAATTTTATACCATCATCATCAGCCAGGTGACCTAAAACCTGTCGACTATCTTCAGCCCTCGTCAAATTGCAGTTCTGGCCTCCTCAACGTTACCAGGTAAGAGGCGCATATAGTCTATAATCACGAACAAAAACAGTTAATACAATTTTAAAATAAAATGAATAGTGTTTAGCCAAAAATTGATGAAAAATAGCTATTGGTTTAACCCATTTAAAATAGTTATTGCTTGATTGCTCATTTTTTTACTAAACGTGTCACTATTTTGTTGCAATTGATCGTTTGGCCACCCATAAAATGAACTTATTTATCACGATTGGAGCTAAAAAATATATTATAAAATACTTTAAAACACCTTTATTTAAAAAAAATATTTTGAAATAGTTGAACAAAAACTTATCACAAACAAACCTTAAAATATTTTAATTTCTGAAAATTTAATGTTTCACTTAATTATTAATTGAATTTAATTTATAAAATCTTATAAAAGTAATTATTGTTTGGTACCTTCTTATATTTTGCTTCTTAAAATATTAAAACACCTAATTATATCTAATGTGTAGCGATAGTAGTAAAACCATCAAGAAATTTCAAACTATTCTTACACTCATGGTGAGAAAGTACACAACTTCTTAAATACAGGTTGTGAATTTATTAAGGAAGAATATCTACCATTTACGTATAAGCTCCAATAATCTTAGTTAATGGGGGAGGATATATATAAAATATGTAGGAAAGCTACACGAAAAGACAGTGGTTACATAAAAATAATAAATCATCATAGTTGTAACTTCATCTTTTCGAGACATCGAGTCAGAATATCTCAATATTTAGCAAATAAATTTATGAGCTATAAACACGTAATCTTTCCCCTCCTCTCCGGACTATTATCTTTGTGAGTTCACACTTAAAGCGGGGATGTAGGAAAAGCGAGAAAAGGTAATGGTTTTGACAGTTTTTATATAAATTTTTTTTTGTTCAAGATAAATATTGCTTCAATAGAAACATGGAGTTTAATTTTCTTCATTTATATTGATATCAACAGTTCTTTAATATCCGTTAAGTGTCTCCAGAAATTTAATGACACAATTTTCTATTAATTTAAAAGGTTTCTCGTCTAACGCCAATAATAGGTGTTAAAAAGCCATTGATACCAACATGTGAAGAAAATTAATCTCTATGTTTATACTGGAGCAATATTTGATTTAGTTTGTCCCAAAAAAAGTTTTGCTATAAAAACTACAAAAACACTGGCCTTTTTTTCGCGTCTCATACATCCCTATTTTAACGGAGTTTTGTCTACATTGAATAGAGGATCACAACATGTCAACCTATTCTTTATATCTTAAGAATGAGTGTTTTATAATAAATCAAGAACTCACATCAGTAGACATGTGGGAAGGCGTCAACCTCGTCTGGTTTGTCGATGAAGGTGCGGTTGGAGCTCAAATTCCAACCGGATATACTGAGGTGATTTTTCTTAATGTTTCCCAAATCTTCCTTTACGCAAGTGAGAGTATATTGACCTTCCTCATTAGTGTACAAGTGTGAATAGCCTGGACGGGTATTAAGAAGTGTTATATAATTATTATTATTATTAGCACCGCATCTTACTACCCGTTCGGGTTATACGTACTTACATTAATGTGTAATGGTAGGGTAATTGTGAGATGAAATGGAGGACCTACCATTTACCGTGGAATACTAACCACGGTGGAGGCCTGGCACTCCCCAAATTCACAAGATGTCTTGTTAGAGGTGAAGGAAGGGTTTGGTGATCAGATAAATATGTGCTGGTATAGAAATAAATACCTTGTATAACATAAACCATATTCTAGAAAATTATATGTTTTGATAATAATTTTGTAATGCAGATACGAAATGTGTGTATAACATATATTTTACTGTGAACACACCATTAGATAGGTCCTACGTCACGTGTGAATGAGACTAACTTCTAGATAACAGTTTTTATAGACTTTGGATCAAACGAGTTTTAAATTCAATGTTTTATGAGCAATATAAATTAGTTCCTTGATATCGAAAGAACTTATTTTGCTAAACCACCGATGGATATTGAAAGTGTTTACCTTGTCTCAGACAATAGCTTCATCAGGCGACTGCGGGTGATTAAGCAAGAACGTTGGAAGCAAGAGTAAAATTGAACATCTTTTGGCTCGTGAACAGTATTAGTAGGTGTTTGGTAAAAGTACCCTATTGTGTCTTATAAAGTTTGTATATTTACATGTGAAAATATCAACATTTGGTTATTAATAACTTATTATTGGTTTGGTTATGCCAAAGTTGGGTTCTTTTGTTCCACTATTAAAATGTGTCTGAATAGCGTATGTATACCTACCCCAGTGATAGAAAACTAAATTCTGACACTTCTACATTAATTAATAATATTATAAAGAGGAAAGTTTTTTTGTTTGTAATGGATAAACTCAAAAACTACTGAACCGATTTTAAAAATTCTTTCACCAATATAAAGCTACATTATCAGCGAGTAATATAGGATATATTTTATTTTGAAAATTTAATTTATTCCTCATAAAAATGTCGACAGTCACTCGTATTTTATGGTAGAGTCTATGATGATTCTTCAATATGTGTGTTGGAATTAATAATGTGGGGGGGAAGGGAGGGAAGGTCTAGTTTATGATATAGTTACTACAAAAACTGACTATATAATGTGAATACGTAAATATGTATATATATATATATATATATATATATATATATATACATACATNATATATATATATATATATATACAATTGAATTTTTCACTGATATATATATATTTATAAGTGAAAAATTCAACGTGTTTGTACATTATTATTTTTAATTCACCCCACATAAATGATGGACTAAAAAGCCAAACTATTATAGTTGCTAAATACAATTATAGCTGCATATAAATATCATATTTTTCAGATTTATAAATGCTACCTAAGCATGGGAGCTGAACATGGGACCTTTGGCTTAGTAAGACAATGCTCTACCCACTGAGATATACGGGAGTCGCCCCATGGTCTGGGCCATTTTCCCTTTTATTTTAAGGCAGATTCTGTGATGGACGTGCGGAAATTTTCATCTATATAGGAACGATCAATTAATAACGCAAGCTATCAGATAAGGCAGCCATATTTAACTCGGGAGGGATTTATGCTACCAATAGTATTTTGACAATAATTTATAGAAATTGAGAAATGATAGCTCATAATTACTCTACAATAATACATTGATTGAATTTGTTTCAGATTAAAATGTTGTTATTCACAGTTGTATTTGTTCTTGCGGGGACTGTCCTGGTGAAATGTCAAAATTGCACAGGTGAGGTCACTCTTGATAGTGATATATTATACAGTAATAGTTACATACTGTTACTTTATATTTGAGTACATATTTAATACAGGGATGTAATTGGTGTTATAGGAAAAATCTTGTCATCTAAATAAATTATATTAATCACTTGAAAATAATCAATTTCTCTGTAAGAATACTAATATTATTATTTATTTTTAGGTGTTCTGTCTTACGACAGGTCCAATTACTTTTGCCAGTGAACTTGGACCGCCCTGTCCTCTCCCATTTTATATTATTATAATCTTTAAAAGGTCAATAAATAAATTTAAAATATTATTTTTTCCCTACATTAGTAACACATATTATTCATAATACTTTCATTTGCAATTAAATTTCAAAATAATGTAAGTGAAATCTTATCTCATACATACTAGAAGTCCATTTCGATGGTCAAAGTGTCTAAGGCATCACTTTTGCAATAGACAAAAATGATGGTGACGGTGAGATTGGGGTTCAAATCCCGGTCGAGTGTACTGAGGGTGGTTTTTCCCTTAATAATTGATCAAAATTGAAATGGCATCTGGTGAGAATATGAGCCAACTGACCGGCTCAAATTCACCTAAACACGAACATTGAGATGTACAGTAGCCCCATGACTTCTTTGGTGCTGACTGACAGCTTACAGCTGACTTCTGACAGTCAATATTTGGGTATATACCTAGATTTTGACTGTCAAAAGTGACATATGCTAAACACATGTTTTTGCAGATCATCTGGTTCGGCGTAGGGATACGAAATTTGGGCTGGTAACTTTTTAAAGCTGTCAGTCAGCACCAAAGAAGCCATGGGGCTACTGTATGTTACCTGGTGTTGACCTGCTGTGGGGTAGAATAAACGAGTCCTCCTAACTTAAACTTTCCACCAAAGTGCGATTTCCTTGTTTGCAGAACTCGAGTCTGTCAGCAGCTTGAGCCTAAACGTTTCAACTTCCCCGGCGATCATTGAATGGACAGCTTCCAACTCTAGCCAAGAGTGTCTGGAAGGCTATGAAGTGTGTTTGGTGGTCACCACCCATCACAACACGACCACGAGCTGTAGCAACGTGACTGTGGAGGTGACGAGTTTCACCGCGGGTCAACAAATCCAACATTGTGTCGATTACACCGCCACTGTGACGGCCTTTAGTATCGATGGTCTAAGATCAAACCCCAGTCTCACGACTCATCTTTATTATCCGGAATTCTTTATTGGTAAGATAATTTTAGTTCCCCTCTCATTCATATTATTATTAATATTATTATTGAGGTATTAATGTGCATTTTTCGAGCCGGCTGATTATATAAGCACATGAATTATAAACTAACTTAAATCTAGAACATACACAACACCCAGTCCTTGACCGTTAATTCATCACTGTGAGAGTGAAAACCCACATTTCACCAAATATAATTTTTTATCCGTGTCAGGAATCGAATTTAGGACCCATAGTTTAGTAGGCAGACACGCTATTGACTGAGATAAGGTGTAGTAATTTAATTTATAAACATATTTAAAAGTATAATTCATTATAATAATGATTCTCGAATTATTTGTGGAGCTAGCTATTGATCGAAAACCAAAATTAATACTATCGAGAAAAGAACCAATGTTGTATGTAATATTTCAAACGCCATATTCGGTACATATTGATAACATAATACTATTTTTTATTAGTGTTATTTTATTGGTAATGATAATATATTAAAAGTGACAGTTGACGATCATATTACTTAACGTATGAATACATTAAAGTAAATCCAGCAGCGTTTCTATCCACCAGATAAGTATCATCCTATGAAAGGAGAATTGAACAACATTATTTATTTTCTAAATCAGCAAAGGGCAGCTATTGTTAATTAAATTTCGTTTATTCTTTTCAGATAATGTCATAAATATCTCAAGAACAGTGAATAGCAGCTCTATAATATTAGAGGCTCACACATTGCCATCCTACTCGCTCTGTACCATCCATATGGTAGCTTGCATGGGATCAGAATTCGGGAGTATGTGCCTGGATGGGACAGAAACAGAAGTTAAAATAGAAGCTCATCAACTATTCGCCTGTACTTACTACAGTACCGCCTTCTATGTGACCACTTCGGTCGAATCAACCATGTCGGATATTTTACAGATCTATACAAACAACTCAGGTAAGTAGCCAACGAGATTTTTGTCGTTAGAATCCATGAGAGAAGTTGTGGGAATACTGCAGGCAATGATATTGGTATTGAAAAGTTCCATTTTCTGGGTCTAGTGCTGAGAAATAAACATAAAGGTTCTCTGTTACAGTTAGTCTTTGATATATGTTAAGCTAGACCCTTCACCCCCCGCCCCCTCCTCCCCGCATTATTAATTCCAACACACATATTGAAGAATCATCATAGACTCTACCATAAAATATTAGTGACTTTCAACATTTTTATGAGGAATAAATTAAATTTTCAAAATAAAATATAGCCTATGTTACTCGCTGATAATGTAGCTTTATATTGGTGAAAGAATTTTTAAAATTGGTACAGTAGTTTTTGAGTTTATCCATTACAAACAAAAAAATAATAATTTCCTCTTTATAATATTAGTATAGAGAAGCAGTTCGACCCGTTTTTCACACGGGTAAGCCACAACAATAATTAATAAAACTTGAGGATGTTGAACATCCAGCTGTCATCTTTTCTTTAGTACGTATTTCTATGTGCAATACCAAGATATCTATGGCAATCCTCCACTGTTTTATGACAAACCACATATCAATAAACATGGTTTGAAACAAAACATTACACAGGCCACAAACTGGGTTCAAAAACGAACATAATCCATCTAAAACCAAATTGTTTCTTCAGTCTCAGTGAAACGAAGTAATGTACAATACATTATTACAGAAATATAATGATGAAAATAGTACCCTACGTTCCATCCAGTTCATCTAGTAGAGGTGCCTAAGGTTCTTAATAATAATAATAATAATATTAGGACCGCGTCTTACTACCCGTTCGGGTTAGACGCTTTAAGTACTAATTACGCTAATGGATTAGGAATTGGGAAGGTTGAATTAGAGGTTGAATTAGAGGAAGTGAACCCGCATTTGCGTGGAGGGAGAGTGGAAAACCATTTAGGAAAAACCACCCCCAGCTCACCCTACTGAGATTCGAACCTCGATCTCCCCGTCCTCAGCGGTTGAGCTCAACATGACAAGCGCGTTAGCCGACTACCCCACCGAGGCGGGTCAAGAGTTTATTCTGGACACACAATCACAAAGACAAAAAATTCTGCTATGTATATATGTATTGTATATATATCATACATATAGGCTATATGTTATGCCATATATGTATGGTATAAACACATCATCTCATATGTCAGTGTTTTACAAACTGAAGTACGTGGCATAGCACTGAATGTTTTAAGTTAATACATTATGTTTTTATTTATAAGCCTAATAAACAAATTAACGCAAATTCCGAAGTGATGTATTGTACTTTTAGAATCCTTTATTTACACCTTTAACGGTTTTGTTTAGCTTATATCGAAAGATTTATTAATATTAAAAGTTATGTTTATATTTAGCAGGTATTTGGGGCGTTTTTATGAAGAGCTGGAAGGGGTACACTGGTTAGGCCTAGTTCCCAAAAGTTTGGACAATATTTTAATACGGGATAAACCTTGCTACCAATTCTTTATGGTAGATATATGAGCCACCAATTACAAAATAGCCAAATAAAAGCGACTGTAATAGTTCAAAAAGACACATTTGCCTGATTTTCTTATACGGTGAAATAAATAACTTAATTCCTTGTTAATATCATATCTCTCATCTACAAGTGTTATATTGTTTATAATATTACAATATTGACATGATTTAACTTCTTCTCTTGTTCTTTCTCCCAGAAATGGCTTTGATCGAGTCAGTGAGTGTTGGGAACATCAACCCAAGTAACGTGACGTTGTCATGGCAACCCGTGTATCTGTTGTCGCCCTGTCTTGCCAACTATAGAGTATGCCATCTGGAACATAACTCTCTTGGAGAGCCTAGTTGCAGCACGTTGAGCAGCAATTTGACCACAACAATACTCTCTGATCTCAAGACACTCACCAACTACACGGTCAACGTGTCGGCCATCTTTCCTGACGAGACAGATTCGGATGTTATCAGCATAACTTTCCGGACGTCAGGTAAGACACCTTATTCTGAAAGAGAGGACATGTCTGTTATAATTTACGTTAGTATGAAATTGATGCAATTACACTATCTTGTAGGTGACTTGGTTGTCTAGGGGTAAGGTGTCGGACCTCTGTGCTGGGGGTCCGGGGTTCAATCGTCGGTCCCGGCGCAGATTTATCTGATTACCAAACCCTTCCTTCACCTCTGACAAGACGTTTATTAATCACAACTTGTGAATGTGGGGAATGCCAGGCCTCCACCGTGGTTCGGATTCCACGTTAAACTGTAGGTCCTCCATTTCATCTCACAATCACCCTACCATTACACATGAGCGTAAGTGCGTATAACTCGAACAGGTAGTAAGACGTGGTGCTAATAATAATAATAAATAATACGCTATCTTATGTAGAATTTATTGAAAATAGAACATAAATATATATAATTTCGAAGTAAGTATACATATTAGTCCTAGATTTTGTTTAAATTATGTTTGGAATAATATAATATGCTCAGAAATGAATGTACAGTTTTGCTAAAAATGAAATTAAATTTATATTGTATTATTAATTAGTCTACAAATATAATAATGTGTGTGAACGTGTATTTCACATCTAGTTTATGTTTGAGAGTTAAAGATTCCATTGGTGGGTAACCAACCATATTATGGTCAATAAAAGAGTACTAATTTGAATTGATAATTAACGTTTTTTTAAACAACCTATGTGTTTTTTCCACTTCGTATTAATAACCGTCCGGGATATACTAATTTTTTAAATTGCATTAATGTTGTAAGGATGAGTAGAGTAGAATTTAGAGTAAATTCACCCAGATTTGCGTGAAGGGGGAGTGGGAAAGCATTAAAAAAACATCCTCAGTGCAACTGAATGAGATTAGAGCCTTGAAATCCCCATCACAGGGAAACCAGACCTAATGAGCCTTCCATTTTAGTCCGCGATCCTACCGATGTAGCACTCAAAGTTGTTGTAAAATATGATACTGACCACCTTTGTGACCTAGTAGTCCTAATTCCTGTCTATATATCCTGAGGTCTCGGGTTCGATCCCAGGCACTTCCAGATTTCCTGTGAAGCTGTGAGTCTGGAACGGGGTCAAACACGGCCTCGTGAGAATTAGCGGCTCCGGTCTAGAAAACTGAGGTTAACTGATGGAGGTTTCGTTGTGCTGATCACATGACACGCTCTATCCGCAAATGTTAGCATCATCATCATCGTTAAAGGCGGTGGCGGCCGCTCGGTTGGTATAGTTCGATCGTGGGTTTACGCTATGGAATTAAAAAAAACACACATCTATTTTTTTATAAGATTTTATTACCTACTCTCACTTAGGCCTATATTATCACTTTATGATGGTACTGCCATCTGTTGCATGTTTTGTTAAAGCAGAAAGATCATGTAAGAATGGCGTGATAACATTTATTTTAGCACCGCGTCTTACTACCCGTTCAGGCTATAGGCTTATGTACTAATTATCTTAACAATTTTAAGGATTAGTAAGGTTATATTACTAGTAAGTGTAACCTCATTTGCGTGGAGGGAGAGTGTAAAACCATTTTAATAAAACCCACCCTCAGTACACCCGCCCGAGACTCGAGACTCGAACCTCGATATCCCCGTCATCGGCAGTCTAGTCTACTTCGAGAGTAGCGCCTTAGATCATGTGGCCACTGGAGCGGTTGCATGAGAGCATGGATTCTTAAGATGCCGGGAGGAGCATGCACGAGACCTGGGAGCTGGATTCCAGTACGGCAGAGTGTCTGGAAGAACACAGGGGATGCCATTTTGATCCTAAGGACAGTTTTATAGTCGTATGAACAAAAGTTAGGCCCAATCTTACAATGTCACGTTTAAGTCCTCGTAACTTAACCGTATGTAAAGTATAACCGTTGGTTAAACTTAGCGTTGCATTTTACAATACCATTTTTATGTGTGCGTCAAATTACGGATAGGTGCCTTCCATTAGTTCTTAGCGTTAACTTTCTCGGGGCGCTAGATTTGTGTCAAAGCTTTTGTTTGGCCTAGCCTGACCATAGAGAATATAACCAAGTCATTACAACGTCTATGGAACTGTTATGAAAAAAATCAATCAAAACAAGTTCAGTTCATCAAAGTTGTTGAGGTTATCTGCTATAGTTTATCGTATTTATTTTCCTGCTAAAATGTCTGTTGAGAATCATAAACGCGAACGAAGTGTAAATTTTAGCAAAGAAGAGGAAATGTTGCTGATTGAATTAATTAATCAAAGT
>CABFOV010001363.1:0-28735 GCA_902141375.1 Timema poppense
GTGTGTTAAAATACTTCAATATTATAATCAATGTAGGTTTTTACAAAAAAGAATCACCACTAGCGCAGTGAGAAGATGGGAAAACCACAATATCAAATCTTGTCAAAAACTACCCTCAGTTCACCGAGTCAAGATTCGAACCTTTGCCTCGGCTTCAATAACTATCGAGAGCTATCTGCTAATCACGCACTCGCTCGCACGCTTGTCAGTCTGACCGAACCCTAGGGATGAATCCGGTAGAATTATTCAAAGGAAGTGTGCCCGAATGTACGTGAAGAGTGGGAAGCCTTTAGGGGAAAACCACCAACAGTACACCCGGTAGTATTCGAAACCCCATCCTCGTCCCCGGTGCAGGTAAAAGAGGAGTGATAAAATGGGAATGGTCTAAGAATGTGTTTTTGAGTTTCACTAGGTTCGTGATCGCGAGTAAACAAAGTTAATTACCTCGGGAGATTATACGTGCACTAATGAGGCAATCAAAGACTTTATTTTCCCTCGACACGCCTCATGACGGATGGAAAAACAGTCCGCAGCAGGTCGTCTCGTCAACATACCTTTGTAGTGCAGGGGGAGGGGGGGAGAGGCTTAGGAGGGAGATAGATAGTTCAAAAGTAGAATCGATAGTATTCATCGATTTATACAGTGCTGAAAATAACTATCGGAATTATTATTAATTATTTCCTCGTGCTCTTTGATTCAGCAGCGAATGCGCGTCAATATTCATTCACCCAACTGGTTAGAACACCCGCACCGGTGAACACGCAGACTGAACGGCAGTCTCGTAGTGTCCAAGTTTTCGGTGACGGGAAGGTCAGGGTTCTAGCCCCGCCTGAGTGTACGGAATTTTTTCCCTGAATGGTTTCTCACCTTCTCTCAACGCAAATGCCTGTACATTTACCCTCAATTCTATCTTTCACTTCTATACCCAATTAGTGTAACTTAATGCATGGAGCTCAGACGAGTGGTAAGATTGATTACAATTGTTTAAGTGTGTGCACAACTTACAGCTTCCGAGCGCTTCAGCAGGTGAAGTTCATTCTCAAATTTAGTTTGATCGAACCTTAATTTGTTTGTTTAACTGACAACACACCCCATTATAATATTTAATTGTTCATAAAATAACTTTGCCATATATATTCCAGAGTTTTTGATATAATTAACAAGATTGAATATCTTATTATGAAACAATTGAGTATTTTCTGTAGATTTAAATGTTTTGTTTAACTTTTAGGTAAGGTAACACTTCTGTGAAGTCAATTTACCTTATTTTATTATAGATAAACTACTTCGGGAAATGAAAGAGACTCGTTGGTGCTAAAATGATCTCTTATAGGCTAGCTCTTATAGTGATTGGCCATACCTTTAGATATTAATTTATGATTATTATTATTTTTAGTGCCTTCATTCAATAGTTAATTAACTTTCTGTCGGTAGCTTACTGAAAATAATAGGACAACTATTGCGAAATAGTAGCAACAAATAAAAACAATTATTTTTTTAACAAACACAATCAGGGTGATCGGTTCCAAATCGATGTGACCAATACAATTAAATTATTTAGAAAATATGTTTTGGCCGTTGTCCTTTTTAATGCGATATCATTGCAGTTCAACTTATATCGACTGCACAAAGTTTAAGAATATACGACATAGGCTGCCATCAGATTACACAGAGGTAGTCAAGGTTGCCTACTACCTTAGTTAAAGGCTCCTGGGCGAAGTGGGAGAGTCGTTGAATATATATATCAATAACCAATGTATAGTGTACACCTATCAAACACAAATAAAAAATTATAAATGTAAAAATGGACAAATGCAGAAGAGATTCTTTAATGTATAAATCCATAAAAGCAACGCTAGTAAATTGTGGGTGTATGAAAGTATCTTTAATAATTTTTGAAACTGTCAGATACTAACTACATTTTGATTCTGGTAGTGATATATAAACTTTTTTTTAGGTCAATATAATATATAAATTGATGCCTACATATTATATTTATTTAGCACCAAAACTTATTAACCGTTCAGGTTATACGCTTATGTATTAATTACGCTAGTGGTTTTTAGGAATGGGGATGGCTATATTGAAAGGAAGTGTACCCACATTTGCGTGGAGGGAGAGTGGATAACCATGTTGGAAAAACCACCCTCAGGTACACCAAACCAAGATTCGAACCTCGATCTCTCCGTCATCGGTGGTCTAGTCTACTGAAAGAATAGAGCCTTGTACCAAGCGGCCACCGAAGCGGATAGCATAAATATTATTTTACTACATTATAGGTATTATTTTAAAGGTATTAACATTGTCTACCAAAAACGACAGTTACAGACCCCACGACTTGACAAGATATATTAAAGCTCACTTTGCTCGTTTGGGGCTCCGCCTTCAAACCCATAGTGAGTTTTCTTTGCAAGTGGATGTAAACTAATGTAATTACAGAGCCGTTTTTTGATAGGTCTTACCGTTTAGCCACAAGAGACCTCCTAAGAGAGGTCCGCACCGACTTTAAAATTGCTCCGCCGTTTAGATTTTTTTTTTCGGGGGTTAAAAATTAAATTGTTTTAACTTTTTGGAATTTTCCCGTCGGTTACAGGCTAAAAGTTACCAGTTTGCCAAATTTTAAGTTTCTAGCTTATATGGAAGTGGGTAAATATTAACATCAGTGAAGGAATCAGCCATGTGGCTTTATGGTAGTATAAAATTGTTTTATAAAATGTAGCTCTGAAAAAAAGTTTTCCTATCTGAACTGACGGCGCCTTCCTAACGTCATTCCACTACATATCCATGTAAGCTCAACATAAACTAATCTACAGTGGAGAATAAAATGAGATTGTCTACACTTTTTTATTCCGAGGCTAATAAAGTCACGTTTGTTCTTACACACATGCCAGACATTGGACAAAGACTGTGAGTCATACATCACTTTAAATTACAAACTAAATAGCCACTAAATATACCAATCAACTTACGATGAGTTTTGTGCTAACATTTAGATACAAGTCTTCCCAATGAGTTTCGAGTTCGTTTCCCGACATCGACGATAATTTATGACTGGTGAGTTTTCAGACAAAGTGGGGAAAAGTGAACTTGGGTGTTGCAAAAGGTTACACAGTTAGGCCTATTTACTGTACCCGTGCAGTGGGAATGCGGACTAACTACAACTAGTGCCCACTCAGCAGGGTTTGCTGGTGACGGGAGTTTAAATCCCGTTCGGATGTACGGAGGGTAGTTTTCCAATCTACTTAGTCGTAAATGTAGGTACATTTTCAAATTTATTCTTACCTCATCCTTACCCCAATAGCATAATTAATGGTCTAAGGCATCACTCCCCGAATTAAACTACCGATGACATGGAGATCGGGGTTAGATCCCGGTCGGATGTACCAAGTGTGCTTTTCCCTAAATGTATTTCACTCTCTCCACACAAATGCGTGTACACTTCCTATAAATGTAACCTTTCTTATCCCTAACACAAAACAGACTAGAGTAATTAGTAAATAGGTGTATAACTTGAACAAGTAATAAGACACCTGCCTCGGTGGCATAGTTGGCTAACGCGCTTGTCGTGTTAAGCTCAACCACTGAGGACGGGGAGATCAAGGTTCGAATCTCGGTCGGGTGAACTGAGGGTGTTTTTTCCTAAATGGTTTTCCACTCTTCCTCCACGCAAATGCGGGTTCACTTCCTCTAATTAAACCTTCCCAATTCCTAATCCATTAGAGTAATTAGTACTTAAAAGCGTATAAACCGAACGGGTAGTAAGACGCGGTGCTAAATAATAAATAATAATAAGTAGTAAGACGCGGTGTTTTTGCTAATAGAGTTATTAAAATGCATATATCCCAAATAGACAGTAAAACGAAGTGGGAAAAATAGTTCGTTTATAAGTTCTGTGCTGATTATCTACACTAGTTTAGAAAGTGAACGTTAAATATCACCAATTAAAAATCGTCAACATGATTTACTTGTGCATTTTTTTCATTGTATGAGTAAAGTGTCCAGGCCTTGATAAAGGTAAAATATTATACAAGCAGAAAAAAACCAATATGTTGCCAGTCATTACAATTGATTGCCGGCTCCTCGCCAATTAGAGCCATATTCATTATAAATAATACCGCCTATATGACCAATCTGTGAAAATTAACGACGATAATTAAAGGGCCGGGATTGAAGCGAGCGGAAAGTTATCTTTATCACGCTTGCCTGAACTAAAAAGGAACTTTCAAAAATGAAAAAAAAACTTCCAGATTTCAACATTTACTTTTGTATTTCTTAAAATTTGGTGTCCACACAATCCCTTACTTTTAGATGTTTAGAATATGGATTCTAGATTATAAAAAGCGATACACAAAAATATACTGAGGTAATATCTAGAGATAATTTTCGAAATTAATAAATAGTTCATTTAAGGGGAGGGATGGAAGGGGACGCGAGAAAAAGACAGTGTTTTTGCAGTTTTTATGGCAAAACCTCTTTTTGGCCAAATTAAATAAAACATTACTCCAGTACAAACATAGAATTTAATTTTCTTCACATAGTAACCTAAAAATTTCTTGAATATCTGTTTTTAAGGGTGTTCTGGAACTTATTGACAAATTTATTTTCATTAAAAAAAGTTTGTTAGATAATGCCACCATGCTCATGCTAGATATTCTAAAACTGTTGATATCAACATGGGAAGAAAATTAAACTCTATGTTTGTATTTGAGCAATATTTTATTAATTTTAGCCAAAATAATGTTTTACTATAACAAGTGAAAAAACATTGGCCTTTTCTCGTGGCCCCTTCCATCCCACCTTAAGAAATTCGTTTACGAGGGACTGCAATAGCTTCTTAATGTTGCGTTGTATATGGTACTCCATGGATGGAGTTTTAAAGGGAAACTTTAAATACAGTTCTTTAAAGAAAAATACACTTCATCCATGACTTTTTTAATATATGAGAGGGGTCCAAAACAGTATCATTACAACTTCTAGACAAAGGCAAGAAAGTTCTGTCTTAAGAAACCCCAGCTGGCAGGTTGAGTATGCATTACTTAGTTAGGATAGGGATTTTATTAATTGCTATCCATATTCTATCTATTTTTTGTTCGCCTTATACATGTTTTTTTAAACTTATGAGTCTGTATCATGGGTCTACCCCTGCAAGTCCCGGGCCTGGTACCAATAATAGTCCTCCCCACTTGTAACGGTCCTGCTAGGGTTTTACTATACAAATCAAAACCCTCAATGAAAGAAACCAGTTAATGTTCTCTTAAACATTCCGTGCCTCTAATAATGGTGAGAAATGAGGTCTCACTATCTTATCAGTTTCTCTTTCATTTAATAGCTGGTTATGATACCTGCACTTTGTATTACTCACAGTAACATTATGATTAGATAGCAATACATCTATAATTAGATGCAATTGTTGGGGAGCTTGTATTTTTTAACCAAACATAGGCTTGTGTACATTGAGAGATATAAGTTATTGGATATTTAGTTAGTTTAGACATTTTAGTTTATGTTTTCTTACAATATTACAAAAAAAAGAATGTGTAATTATAACTATTTTATTATTATTTGTTATCTATTATTATGCATATTAAGTATTTTTACTGTCACAAAGTTAGTGATTTATTTCTCAGTAAATTGCCCTCTTTTAAGTTTAAAATGAATGTTGTTTTATTAATAGGTTTAATATAATATTATTAGTGACTTGGTAACTGGTGTAGGGAAAAGTAGTGTAGTTAGAGGAAACTGCTTGAAGAAGGTATTGTAAAACCACAATAATAAATTATCCCAATGCCCTCAGCTGAGACTAAAAATAGTCCTCCCCTTCATCAAGAATACAATAAATTGTAGACTAGATCCTTTTGATAGTGTGACAATCAGTGTGTGTCATGCTCTAGTTAAATGCTTATGCATTTCCTTAAAGTTCACTCATCAGAAGAATGGAGATTACTCTTACTGTCTAGCTTGAAGTGTACACAGAGTTTAACCTGAATGATTACACTATGTCACAATATTATAATCCACATTATATTGGAATCAATTAGTATAGTCTTGCTGCGCTACAGGGTAAATGGTGAGTATTGTGACATTGCTCATATTTAAAAAATCTCAACATATGTAGGAAAAGTATGGTGTGGTGTGGTAGGTTTATATATTTTATCTTCCATTTCGTTGTAACTATGATCATAGCCATGTTGCAAATCATGAACAAAAAGCTATAACAACAATAATTTGTGACTTGCAGTCTCAAATGATCACTCTCGAGACAATAATTGGCCATCAGTTTTGAGGTATAGTTGATTAGGTTTCTATTTCTTTCTCTTGTAAAAGAGTAAAGTTAATTGCAGCCATATAACCAAAGAAAAGCAAACAGGATTATGAAATTAATAACAATATTTTTAGTATGTTAATAGTAGTAAGGTGATCACATCTTCATCCATCATCTACCACTCCTTCTCTCCTCTCTAATCCCTCTTATTTCAAATCACTCCTCCCAGCCTTTTAATTTTTTTTTAGCTACACTACTAAATCTATGTGGTTGCAAACAATTTTCCAAGTAAGGTCTTAAAGTATTGTCGAATAATTTTGTCAAGAGTGGACAAATTCAGTCTGTAAAAGTGAAAATTTTATACAACTCATTAAAGTAAAACAAGAAAGCTAAATTACAATAAAATCTACAAATTTTTAACAGATAATGATTTTCACCCTCATTGCTGGGACGATGACTTCTGATCAGGTTTTCTGGTGGTTATGCCGGGGTTTGAATCACGGCCAGGTTTACTAAGTTTTCCCTAAATAGTTCAATTTCTATTAACACAAATGTGTGTAAATTTCCCTTGTATTTATTTATGATTAGTGTCATTAAATTGTGTAAAGTCCAGGCGGGTAGTAAGGCGCAGGAAAAGAATAAAAAAAGAAAAGTAACGAAAAATCACTATTTTTTAGGTGAATTGGTTTTTTTTTAAATATCACAAAATCTCATTTTTATTTATGTGCACTTTTTAAATAAACATTCAAACTAACTTACCCAGGGAAGCATACCATTAAAATACCCAACTCAACAGGATTGTAATAGACATTTGAGTTAGTCTAGCAAAATACCGTTCAAATGACTTGGTGTGTTTATGTAACTGGCCGATTTATTTGAAGCCAAGGTGGACTCTATTTATAAGACTGAATACTCCATAATATCCCTTGCGAATAAATAAAGAGAAAAAATCAATGCAGGCTGTAGAAAATCATCAACATGCTTGCTAGAAGGTCTTGGCACCTATACTCTCATTTTCTTAGGAAGGGCCCTCCTTACTTGACAAATAGAAAATATACTATATCTACTTTCACCTAGTGTATAACCCGAACGGGTAGTAAGACGCGGTGCTAAATAATAATAATAATACTTTCACCTCTCATACGTCAAATCATGAGATAAGTTTATACAGCTGCCACTTTTGATATTATATTATCAATAGCTGTGAAAATAACACTTGTAATATAGTAAAATGCAATCAATGTTAACAGCATACAAATATTTCTTAAAGGTTCTTTCTACCAAAATCCTGCTGCACTTGATGTTACCTCAAGGTCATTCTCATTACACAGACAGGCCACAACAATCATTTTGACCGTGTCATGTTCAATACACATTTCTCTTTATTTTGTTTTAAAATTTCCTAGGGCCATTAGCAAGTTAGACTATCTACAGCCTGCTCACTATTTGTTGGCATCACCAATTTTTCTTTAATGCATTCGTACAAGTGATGTTTTCTTCAGCTGCCACTTAACAGTAGACATATGTTGTCAATTTTGATGCAGCCAAAATAAATATTATTTTTGTTAGCCAATCTTTTTCATACACTATTCTGTAGGTCAGTATTTCCCGAACTTGATATTCCCGTACCCCTTTCAAGACCATGACAATCATGTACCCCTTGTAGCTCATCACATACATAAAAAGGAAACAAGTATACAGTTATATTGTAAAGTATAAACAGTCATTCCAAACATTAGTACAGCTTAAGAGGAAAGCTAAACATAGTAGTGAAAATAGGCTTATGAAAGTCAATGACATCAAGCAAAATTCTGAGTTAATTTATTTATCAGGCTTAGTATTATCTAAAAATACGTTACGATTAATAAAACTCAGTGGAACACCGCGTACCTCATGAAATCCTACTTGTACTAGTGGGGGGCATACAACGAGAAGAGGGAGAAAGTACAGAAAGGTACAGGAAAGGTTGATAGAAACACATAAAAGGAATGAACACAATACAGCTCACATTTTACTTTGCTGTCATTGTGTTTGTTCCTTTTATATGTTGCAATCCACCTTTCCTGTACTGTACCTTCTTCCAAATATCATACAACTATCCCTTAAAGTGAACAGGGGTTTTTCTTATAGAGATATATTATATATTTGCATCAAATGTCTATTTCCTGTGTGTGTCCTTATGTTATTCCTTTTACATATTTTTAAGTGTCCTATCATTCTTTACATATTTTATATTTCTCTCTGTGCCCCCTCCCCCTTTTAGAAAGTTGTGTTGCACATTTCAAACTCCTTCTGATGAGTTCCGATACACCTTCAACTGATGTAAATAAACAGGGTTGCCTTTATTTTCTTACTATCAAATTCAATGTGTTTTCCAGAAGGGGTTCCAATTTTTCCAGGCAGGAATGAAGAATTATTTTGTTTATCAAACTGACTTAAGTGTGAAATAATGTTTAAAACAGGATGCTTTTTAAGATTGATGAAGGCATACATCTTCTGCCTGTTCACAACCTTTGTTTAAGGGGTAATAATATCGGTTTGAATCAGTGTGCTTAATTCTTCAGTTCACTTTATCGTCCACTCAAAATTTACTCTTTTAAATAAATATTCTAATATTTTTACTAAATTTTGCAAAATTCTCTGTTTTTCCCTGGTTTTTACAGACAAAAAAGCCTGTGTTTTTCTGCTGCTGGAAACAATGATAAATATAATTATGCATAAGCATATTATACTATTTGTATATTTGTTCATTTAACTCCCAAGATAAGATAAAAATACATAAAAGAAGGCAGCAAGAAGAAAGTGACTGGCGCCTAGAACTTCAAGCAGGGGTATATTCATGACATATATCACATATTCTTTGACCTATACACAGAAGATTCTACCTTATAAAGTATGCATAGTCCAAAAACCAATATTTGGATAAACCTAAGCACATATAAGTTTATTCAAAGAAGTCCTACAATATTTGCTAACAAAAACTAGCTGGCTATCGGCATCTTAAACACTCAATGATATTATGACTGGATGATGAGATAAGGAGGGTGATCTTTAAGAAAATCCACCAGTATTTACTTAAGAAAAGATGGAAAAACTTCAGTGGAGAGAATCCATTCCAAGTGTATGTGGCCAGAGTTGAATACTATACTTCATTCACGGTAGGAGTTTACCTCTGAAAGGTCTTTTTTCCTACCAATATTCTACTATATAATAGATTTCTGGTAGGGAAAAGGGCCTTTCAGAAAACAATTCCTACGGGGAACGAACTTTAGTTAAGTCTCCTTGATCAGAGCCAACTTTTTAAAATATATATTGTTAATAGTGAATGGGCCAGGTGATTGTATGACACTATGAAAATAAAATATAGCTTACTCCAGTTTTTTATCAGCACATTTTACTACCTGTTTGGGTTATAAGCATATATGATAAATCTCTAATTGGGTAGGAATGATGTGTGGAAGGAGAATGGGAAACCATAAAGGAAAAACCACCCTCAGTATACCCGACCAGGATTCGAACCCCTATCTCTTCGTTTTCAGCAGGCCAGAATACGAGTGATGCCTTAGACCATTCAGCTACTGAAGTGAGTTTACTCTATTACTAACCCTTATTCTAGTGATAAATTATAGCAAGAGAGATAATAATGAAATAAATAGGGCCTAGTCATAATTTGTATCATAGGAGTAAGAAAGAAATTTTTGTGACTTTTTTTTTGAGCTAAGTGTTTTTATATACTTAATCAGGGTTGCCACTATTTTCTTAGTAAAATTTCCTGTGTTTTCTATGTTTTTCAAAAGCAATTTCCATTTTCCCAGGCACTCAATACCATAGTAGTGAGCAAGGATCGATCGGCAGCTTTTTTGAGCTCTGAATGAATTACAAACCTATAATAGGTTCCACGATAACCCATTGTTTCTCAAGTATAGTTTTGATTTTTTTTTCTATACCGCTTATATTTATTCCTAAATTCATTCTTTCCTCAATATTATGTGCCCACCCATCTAGAAAGATATTATGGATTGAATAAAATTTGTATTTTCAAATTAAATTACCTAATTTTCTAGTAAATATTATAAAGTTACATGGTAAAATTTATAACTATCATGAAACTTAAGAAACACAGATACTGTTAGATACTGGCTAGTCGCCAAAGCCAGTAGGAGGTTTACTGTTCAACATAATTTTGGATTGTGATAATTTTAATTTCCAATCTAGCAGAAGTGAGATGATTAGAGACAGAATGAATGTCCTTAGATATATCTTCAACAGTACAAGGAGACATTAATTTAAAATAGGTCTTGCAACTGGTTCTAGTTTTCCAGACTTAACAAATTTTCAAGCAATCTTAACTCTCAGATAATGAATGATTTTGAGTTGTTTTTCTGTCTCAAAGTTTTTGTAATCAAAATCATTAATCCCCTTTTAGAAGAAGGTAGAGTGTTTACAATCTATCCTATGAAATTGGTTCCCCAAAATGTAAATTTTCCTTAAAATAGTTAAACCTCAGAAATCAAGTAATTTTTTTCTTGTCTTAACCTTGCAGTTCAAAATTTAGTCTATCCGTGGTGTCAAAATGAGTGTGAAATGTACTAGCCATCCCAGATACTTACAGCTCTGGGTAAATTTAGCCGAGGAAGACCCACATGAATAAGTTGTTCTCCAAATTAACAATTCGGTCCATCTGTAAACTTTCTGAACAGTCTATATTTTGAATGCCCATGTGCTGTAAACAATTCTTAATAAACAACCTTCAAGACATTCTCCATTGTTAAGAATTTTCTGCAAAGAGCTTGAGCGTGAATTGTACAGTGAAATCCCAGAAATGACAAACTGTTAATACTGTTTGACATAATGAAAGAAAGCGCTATCGAATAAATGTCAATAAACAAGCACCCTCTATATTTATACTGGTTAAATTTTTAGTCAAACAATGAATTTGGCAAAAATATCTCCTCCTATAGATATTTGGTTATTAGTAAGATTTTCTAAGATTTATCTTTACTTTAAAAAATCATTAAAGCTCATTTCACAAAAATGCTTAGTTTAATTGTGCCAACCATAGCATTTGATTCATCCAGCTATAGACAGTTAGGAAACAAAAGGATTCTACAACTTCATTAAGTTGTTTTATTAAATTTTTGGTCATGAACTAGATATATGTGTCACAGTGCACACTAATAGTGGGACAGAATCAATAGCAGTTCATATTTTTTGTCTTTACTTTGAATTCAGCAAATAGTTCTACAGCAGTTTTAGTAAAGGCCTCCTCCATCAACTCATCATCTTAGGTATCCAGCACATATAGAACTATGAAAGAAATCACAGAAGAAGCAATTCACTCAACTAAATACCAAAGACTAGATAGGAAAAGGCCAGGCTCACAACGCTAAGATCCCAGAAACAGCTTAGATCTGCTGTCAACGTCAAAGTCTAGACTTGCACATATAACTATAACTTGCATCTCTCTTTGTTTGCTTATTAGACACATCACCCCCAAGAGAGACACACACTAACATTAGCAATTATGGCCAATCAAGGCTATTTTCCTCATTCTCAAAAATTATATGAAAAAATTTGATGTAGTTAAGTTTGGAAAAGCAAAAGATCAATCAATGTAGTTTTATGTGATCGACTAGTCAATCACAATTGACCTGTTGCCAGCCAGCCCCTGGTATGGAAGAATCAAATTTTATAATTCAAAAAATAGAATGATTTAAAATATTACCATTTGTGTTTGGAAAAGATGATTTGGTTGTTATGGCGTGAGTTGATGTAGTTGTTTATAAAAACCCAATGTAAGATGAAGAAGAAAAAAGGGTGGGGAAAATAGTAAGAAATATATTTGACTATGCGGGCTTATTTCTTCAATTTTCCTTTTCTTCCAAACAAAGAGCTGCTTTTAAAGATTACAATTTAATGTTCCAAATTCACAAATATTCAGGTTTTTTTATCATTTTTTTAAGTCCATGTATTTTCTCGATTTTTCATGGACAAAAAATTCACTATTTTCTCCCAGTTTTTCATGTGCATAGCAATCCTGTTTAATGTATTTACAGAGTGGCTATAAGACTTTAATCCCAGAATTCTGCGACTTTTCCAGGTTTTCCATACATTTAAAAAAAATTCCTGCTAGCCTAAACCTATTTACATTTTTTCTTGTTGAATGGCGATTTTTCCGTTTATTGCATTGATTATATATTTTCAAAAACAATCCTAACGGTTACCAAGGATAAACATTATTATAGGCTCTCTTATTTAATGTTTTAGGTATTATATGTGTACCTGTGTGTGTTATAAAATAAACCTTGTAAAAATATCTCACTTTAGAATAACATACATAGGCAATGTGTTTTGTTAAAATCAATAAACCAAATCTCTCGTTTTGTTCATATCTTGAGGGGAAAAATTAGTCAAGTATTTAAATTCCCTGAGATTTCCTTATTTTTTAATGTAATCAGCCTCTTAGTCGATATCCAGCTAAAAGAATTTTCTGAATCAGTGTGTCTCTAATATTGCATTGTTTTCTGTGGTTTTGTAGTTCAAGTTGAGATAAAGCCGTTGGTACCATTCATTAGGCTCTATTAATGGATTCAATAAAATTACCTATCCACAAATAACTTAATCTATACACAAATTATCCCTTTCGCTTGATAGTAATCTGATACTGGGATAAATGTATGTACGAGTGAATATTTTGAAACAGAAATATTGAATAAAAATATATTAAAGCCTACCAATACTTTTCCCCACATCTCTAGCTATTACTACCAAATATTATATTTTTCAAAATTAAAATGTCCAGCCAACAGTGAGTGAACTTTTCCAGGTTTTTCCAAGATAAATATTAGTTTTTCCAGACTAATAAATGATAGTAAGTTCCTATTTATGTCATTGCCTTTTAATGTAAATAGGTACTATAATTATGTTCTTTTGTTTTATTTTCATATAGAATTGAAAATGTATATCTCTAAAAATAGTTTCTGGTTTTCTTTGATGTCTTAGAACTTTAATACAGCTTATTGGTGGTTCAACCAAAACATAAATAATGAAAGGAAAAACTTACAGCCAGATACCAGACCATTAATTTAATACTTAGCTGATTTTTTTTTAAATTTATTTAGCACCACTTGTTACTACTACCTGTTACTAATTACACTAATAGGTTAAAAGTTGGGAAGGTTGAATTTGGAGGAAGTGAGCCCGCATTTGTGTGGTGGGAGAGTGGAAAACCATCTAGGAAAAACCACCCCCAGTTCACCCAAGCGAGATTCGAACCTTGATCTCACCATCCTCGGCAGTCTAGCTCAACACGAAACTGGTGCATTAGCTAACTACATCACTGAGGCTGGTCTTGCTGAATTATTGAATGTATAAATGAATGTTATAATGAATGTATCATAAACAAAATGTCCAAGAATTAATGAAAATTATAAAGAATGTATCATAAGCAAAATGTTAAAATCTAATTATTTTTTTATTTCATCCAATGATCATCTCATAATTAGAAATTTGGATTCAAATTTGATATTCGTAAGTAAACTGAAAATTCATATTTGTAGAATAGTGGATGTGGCCCCCAAGTGTAAAGGAAATATCCTTTGACCCTGGAAATTGCAGTACACTCTTCTTCCAAAATGACTATAAAAGAAACCAGGGAAAAAATACTGGTCATAATTAGATGTGTGTTGGTGAGCTCAAATGGGCCTACAGCAAATACTAGAGTTGCCTCTTGAACCAGAAAGGCAGAAAACATTAACAGTTAAATGTGCATTAACACGCACACAACTCTTGGCGCGTGGTGATCAACAAGCTCCAGCCATTAGATGTGTGACAGGGTGCTTTCTTTAATTCTGGAGGCCAGAGTTAAATACTTACTGATGTACACGTAGGGTGTTTCCCCCCATAATGTGGATCCATATTATTTTCCCAGTGATGGCACATTTTGTACAATTCAACCATTATAATCCTATCCCCTATCCGCTAAGACTAAAGACTATAATAGATTAAATCAGAAACAGTGCTGCCAGGATACTGACCCAATAAAGAAACAAAAGGATTTATGATCTTGTTGAAGAATAAAATTCATATTAACCTGACATTCATTAGAAAAATATATTACAGTTCTGTTCCCTTTTTAGTTTAAAAAATATTAAGTTACTTTTTTTAAGCACTATATCTTATTACCCATTAGGGTTACATACATGTGTACTAATTATGGTAATGTGCTAGAGATAAGAATGGTTTAATTTATAATAAGTGAACCCATATTTGCGTGGATGGAGAGTGAAAAACCATCTCAGTACACCCGCCCAGGATACAAATCCCGATCTCCCTGATCGGCAGTTCATTATCATCAACATCATCATCATCATTATTATTATTATTATTATTATTATTATTAGCACCACATCTTATTGCCCATTCCGGTTATACACACTTATGCAAATGTGCAATGGTAGGGTGATAGTGAGATGAAATGGAGGACCTACAGTTTAACGTGAAATCCGAACCACGGTAGAGGCCTGGCATTCCCCACATTCAATCGGCAGTCCAGTATATTTTGGTTTCTAAATATATATAAAAAAAAAGTTGATTTTGGTTTGTATATCTGTATTTACTCTTCACAATCTAGTAATTCAATAATTTTAATTTTAGCACACTATTTATTTCAGTGGAGCTGTCATTCATTAACTTAAGGTACCAGTAGATTACATTAAATATTCTCACAAGTATTCAGTGATGCCTGGTAATTTAATGCCGGGATCACAATCAACTTAACTTTAACTTAATGTAACATCACTTAGAGTTAACTTAACTTGACAAAACAGATGTGTTATCACGATTCACCTAACTTAACGTAACAACTCGAGCCAAACATCTTCATTCTCGAGTATGATCTGTGAATGTTTACAGTTTTCAATGATATAACCAATATATAATACTAAACTTTTTTGATAAATTTAGCTTTCTTCTTTTAGTTTAATTATTTTACTTCAATGTCTGATCACTAGAACTTATGCTAAAGAATAAACATTGGTCATAATACCAACAAATGAATGACTAAATAACCCTGTTGACATCACTCGCATAATGATTGGCTGGCTAGATCACCTTCAAGTAACATTCCCTTAAAGTAAAAGACCTTTAAGGACATCTTTTACGTTAAGTTAACTGCATCGTGATCACTTCCATTTAAACACAGGAGATCCTTTACGTTAAGTTAACTTTAAGTCAACGTTCGGTTGATTGTGATCCAGGCATAGTGTAGACTAATTATTGTATGTAGCCTAATTTACAATAAATACAAGTGAATATAGTGGGCTACCATAAGTTTACTGTTTTAGCATGCTTAGCCTGGCTTCATTTAATTGTTAAATGGAGATACCAACTACCTAATAGTCTATAGTATAGTACTCAATGTTTAGACAATGCTAATAATAAACTTTATATTTTGTTGCATCTTAGTATCCATTTGGAATATATGCATACATTAAAACTATCCTCAGTACACCGAGATTATAACTCTGATCTTCCTGTCACGGGCAATCCAATCTAATTGAGTTGAGAGTTATGCATTAGACCAAGTGACCATCGAAAAAGGTAAAAAAAAAACAGTTTTTTCCAAGAAGATGATAATGGAGAAAAACATATATTTATATACAGAATGATTTGAAACTTTCTGTACAAACTTTGAGGAATCTCTGAAATGTACGGCAATCAATGCAATGGCGCTGTCAAGCATAACTCTTTCTACCTTTCACGTATGTACCAAGAGCATCCTCTAGTACCTAAGGGGGACATCTGCAGATATACATTAACGAAAACGGTTTATTTTAGGGTTCTTTATCTTTCATTAAAATTAGTACTAACTTAGAGAATTTAGAATCATCCTGTAAATTAGGGTCAGGTATACTGTTTTGTTACTCTGGTAATTCTTTAATAGGTTAGTAAGCAAGCTTGTATAAAAAATCCTAGGTACCTTAACCAAAAGGCTGGTACTATTGGTGGCGCATTTAAAACTCATACCGTAACAATGTTCATTATTAATCAATTAGGCCTAGTCATATTTATTTGTTAATATGACTCTTTTTAACCATAAATAATTATATATAAATGAATAGTTTATTATGATATTTTTGAATGACACAAAAGTTATCATAGCTTACTTACTAGGCTATCAATGACTTATTTTAGTAAATACAAGATGTAAATAGGCATTTGCCTGTTTCTTACAACCATCTAAAACTGTGCAATGAGCTAGTTTCATGGCCTGTGATGTCACAGTTTTACTGTTGATTATTATAACATAAGCCTGCTTAATTTAGCCTTAACATTAACATGGTTATGTAAGTTAGGCTGGTTTAGCTTTAAATATTTTTTGTGCAGAGGAGAATGAGGCACTATCTGTCTGGCCAATAAACATATTTGTCTTAAAGGGATAGCAATGAGGAAAGTATAATTTATAGGAAATGTACCCACTTTTCCACAAAGTAAGGGTGATAAACCAAGGAAGAGTAGTAAACCAAGTGAAAAAAAATCTTCAGTGCACTAGACCAAGATGTGAAGTCTAATCTAGGATCTATGCCTGTAATAGGCAATCTAATCTATTGAAAGAATGACAGTTTTACTTAAACCTCGTGACCTATGAAGTGGGTTTACTTTTAACCAAAGATAAAATTATATGTTTACAGGTAATTATTTGGGTACACAGTTTAGCAGGTTTTACTTTTCCAACAGCAACTTATATTAAATCTCATCTTATCTTATCTTCTTATCATATTAGAGGCTCTATCATATTATGTTTTCCAGAAGTTATTTCCATTTTTTATCAGCAGGTTAGTGAATAGTATAAAGCAGTGGTAATTAGACTTTTTTTGTTCACATACCCCCAGATATAGTTTCTCTTAAACTCTTTCTTTACCCCCAAAGTTGTTGGTGCATGATGCAAGTTACACATATTCAACATATAGGGCTTATAAGAGAGAGATAGAGAGATAAGTTTCACTTCCAGATCACATGTCCTTAAATCCGGTTATGTTATGCGGCAAACCTTAAATATATGACATTGATTATCACGAAAGGATTTGGCTGATTTGAGATTGGTTAATTTGAAAAATTAGATAGTTCGAACCCACCATGATTCCCTATGAAATTTATATTTTTTAAATAAATTGTAAGAGATAACATTTAATTTGAATTTTAAAAGGAAATATTTGGATAATTTGAAGGCTATATATTGTTAATTTTTTTCGAGTGTGTACTAATTTCAAACCTAGTCTAACACTTTATTGAACCCCCCAAATGCCGAGAATGTCAAATAAAGTTGGAGTTAGCCTAATTACACATAGAAAATGATAAAGTGGGTAATAATGCAATGGCGGTGAGCAGGTTTCCTAATAAATGGGATGTGTTGGTTCAGCTTTCATCAATTCTGATTTAGTTTTACAGTTTTCGTATCTTGATTCTTTCCACATTTTTAAATTTAAATTTTTCTTGTTTTTTTAAACCTTATTTATTGTGTATGTGTGTTTTATATAACCTAGCATATATAAAATCAGGGTGGCTACAAAACATATTTTACAAAATTCCCTGACTTTTCCAGGTTACATTTATACATTTTCCCTAACTACTACGTTTATTCCAGTTTTAATGGTGGATGATGACTCTTTTTATTTATTATTGATCACATATTTAAAAAAATTGTATCTATTAAATATAAATGGTTTTATCAGTTATTTTAAAAATTAAAATGTTATTTTATTTAGGTATTATTAACTTTTGTTTCAGTGTTTAATTGTAAAATTAATGAAATTTTTTAGACATATTTTTAATTCCCTGACTTTTCCTTATTTTTAGTTAAATTTCCTGACATTTCCCTGTTTTCCCTGTCATACAAAAATCCCCTGACTTTTCCAGGTTTTCCCTGTTTTCCCTGTCTGTAGCCACCATGAAAATGTGTGTGATTATGTGTCACATATTTTGAGGACTTTATTGATTTATTGTGTAGGCCTACCCTCTAGCTAGATACTCATGAAAACGGTTAGTTCGAAATTTGATATTTCAAATTTTTTTAGATATTTCTTGCAGTTTGAATTAAAAAAGTTTTACTATAAAATTACATATATTTATTTAAATTTTTACAAACAACCCCTGAGAGTTAAATATCAGTGTTATAGAGGAATGAAACTTTTTTTAAATTGACTATGTTAAGTCATACCAATGGTACTTAGAAAAGGATAATTTGAGTTTGATGGGTATAATCATGTGGTTGTTACACAGCCCAATATCTAAAAGGAATAAAAGGATCAGGGCCAAGATACCGGATATGTTTGAATTAGCATGCTTAATTTTTTAGTTAAATTTTTTTAATGCAAAAACCTACAATTTTAAGCTTTTATTAATGTTCCAAAGTCATCAATATTCCAGATTTTGTTTGTGAAATTCCTTTTTTTTCTATCCATACACAAAAATGTCACTGAATATTCCTGAGATAGGCCTAATTCCAGTTTTTCAGGTGTTTTTAAACCCTGATTAAGGCTTATAACCAATTGCAGTTTTAATTTATATTTTAGAAGAAAAATTGTCTATAAAATATCATGTTAAAAAGACAAGGTTTTAAAATGGATAAACCAAATTAATGAATTGAAACTGTACTACTATCAACCTCTTCAACATCTGTATGCCTAGATACTGCATACATACAGTATGGGTATCAATTTATGAAAACCAATAGTAATACTGTCGGTCCCATTTAGATTGTGGCATGTAAAAGATAACTGGTAGGTATGTGAAAATACCAATCCTGGCAAAATTGGTAGGCCCTTTCGCTCTCGCTTATGGAAATTCAGATGTGCTGACATATTCAGTTGGTTCAGAAAGTGCATGTTAAATACCTCAAATAAATACATTAATAGAAATGAAAAAAAAAACCTACCGAGCTTAAAATAGCATGTGTGAATAGGCTACATATTTAGACTAACTAATGTTTTAAGAATAGTTATGTTAAAAGAAAATGAAGGACCAGGACAGCTTTAAGGCCGATTCACACAGAACGCTAAGCTAAGCTCTGCTCTGCTAACTCTTTAGAAAAATAGCGGCTCATGTATTTAAATGTGTTGGTTCACACAAAAAGCTATGCTAAGTTAAGCTATGCCTTGCTACGCCGCGCTATATTTTTACTGATTGCTGGCCGGCCAATTTTTCCATCTTCCATCTTGAGCCATCTTATGTTGCGTATGCGCATAACACAACTTTGGCTTCATGGTGAAAAGATGTAGTGCTGGTTTGGTGAAAATGACTAAAGAAGTGTTGAAGTTTTGTTTTCAGTTTGTTTTTATATCAAAGTGGAAGTGTTAATTGGACAAGTCAAACCTCAACCTCCTAAATTTTCTTCATCTTAAAAATAGCTGCTAACAGCAGTATATTTTCTTCCTCAGTACTATCATATGAACTCAAACAAGAGATTTTGGAGAATGCCATCATAACTAAAATTCACTGGAGCAGACCAGAAATAAACAACACTGAATTCTGGAGTGACAGGAGGGACCATTGCTTAGCTTAGCAATGAGTGTGAAACCAAATTGACAAAGTCTTAGCAGAGGACAGCACAGCACTGGACAGCATAGCTTAGCATTCTGTGTGTATCGGCCTTTATAGAATAGGGCTGTACTTCAAAATAGCAACAAGTGAGTTTTCTAAGAATGTGTTTTTAAGATATATAATTATTTCACAACATTTTTTTTATAATCGGAAATGTGCTTATGTGGTTGGGCATATGTGCTAGAAAACATTAAATTGTTCATGCTTTTAAAGAGAGAAAAAAAGAATCCCATCCTCGAAGCACATTTTTTTTAACCAATAAGGTGCAAATAAATTACTGTAGTTTTCAGTGATAAAGCCCTAAATAATGAATTCCTGAAAAGCGTTTCAACTTCTAACCCTGTAACAAATCTAAGGCCTAAGATACTTAAAATTAATAAAAGATATTCGTCATTTAGTAGCCTATTAAAAATGAAAACAATGTCTACCTTGAAACCTACAATTGTGGCAAAAACTAAGATAAGACAACACTAAACTTAAATCTATAGTTAGATCAAACATTATTGAAACTTACACTTAGTTCATACCTGAAATAATAAGTTTGGAAATAATGTAGGCTACGAGCAAGATGTTGATTAATGTTCCAACTTTCACAAAATGAGTTTTTTTAAATCAAGCATATTTTTCTTCATTTTTCCCAAATGTAATGTTTAGATTATAGCAAATTTTATTTGGGTTGTTGGACAATAATTCAAAAACGATATAGACCTACATGTATACAAGTGGTGTCAACATTATTACTACTTATTTCTAGCCATCAAATAAATTATAAAGACTTTACCTTGGGTTTGTAAAACCATTTTCTTATGGATTCCATCTTCTAGAAGCACTTATTGGTTATCACACATTGAATATAAATTATAAAACGTAAACATATCAACTGTCCTAACTAAAGTACTCATTCTAAATATTAAGAAATCACAACACAAACTAATTTCTCTCCCATATCAATATAAGAAAGCAGACGTTTATTACTGAGGAAAAGTATCTGTAAAAAATACTAAAACAACAGAAGTCTACACAGCGTTGAGTCATCTGCAATGCGCACGCGCTCTAATAATTAACAAAGTACATAGACTAACTTTTAAGGTTCAGACATCTTAAAGAAATCTGCGCCATTTTTAGTCTAATTAAAACACAATAACATTTAAGAAATAATTAATTTAACAACCTATCTTTATAATTGGACTAATTATATAATTTTAGAATGTGTCTACTACATCATAAATCCTTTTCAATATAAATAATTTGTTTCAAAAAATAAAAGTGGGCATCGTTGAAAATGGCATGCGCGGATCTTTTAAAAGGGGAAAGGGGGTAAATAATTACATGAATAGCGTAGGAGGAGGGCAAAATACTCCCTAAGAATAGGATGCGCAAAAAAATTACATTCAAACAAGAGTATATAAATCTCAGCCAAAATGTCAAATTCTATCAGACGGGCTAAAGCAAATTTAAGTGTAGTTCTGTAACGAGTACATTTCTTTAACTAATTTGCTCAAGAACGTTTATCTTTGCGTCATAACAAGACTAATACTTAAGTAAGTACCATTTTATCAGTTATTTCAAATGTAAGTTTTGGAAATACACATGAACATTGATTTATTAATTTAATCGTAATTTTCAATCTTGAAAATATCAAGCTATTAATATTAGTTCTGTTTTATTGCATTGTTTATGTATGCATTTTTATTAAGTTTCTTACTAGACATTCAAAAGTGTATAATTTCGACTGATTTATTTTCAAATGAAGAATAAAATTACGAAACCACTTTAATTCAAATCAAAGTTGAATATCAATTGAAGCACCATCTCCCAACGATTTTTGTCAAGGATGGGGAAAATTAGTCAAAATCTATTCATTTTTAAATGTGCCTACACTACCAAATTATATATTATAAATTTAAAGGTGTATCTTATAGCTAATTTTATGATCTTAATTTTGCAAGAAGAATAATGGTTTTAATATATTAATCATATTTTTGGGGAGTTTTGTAAATAATAACTAAACGCCGACTTTGTAAGATCTCATTGTTGTTTATTAGTTGGAAAGGGGGGTGCGGGGGGCGCGTAATATTTAAAGAACACATTATTTAAATATCCATATTAATTTTAGAGAAGCTAATTGTTAGAAATTATCTTAAACAAGCCTAATCTAATTGTCAGCGCTCTTACTAAATAAATGCTAGTTGTAAAGAATTTGATACTAAATTAATTATTTTATTGCAAAATATCACCTAATATAATTTTATGTTTAACAAAATTGATGTAATATTGAATTAAATAATTGAAAAATCCCAGCTCGGCACAATAATCGAATCCTGGACCTCTGGTTTAGTATGCTAATATTCTTACCACTGAGTTATCCAGAAGTCGTCCCGTGCCCAGGGTCATTCTTCATTCATATTTTAAGCCAGAGTCTTTGATGTACGTGCGGAAAACGTCGGCTACAATTAAGCAATCAAAAGATCGTGGGCCATCAAATAAAGCAACCACCTTCGACTCAGGAATGCTAATTTATCATGCCAATAGTATGAAACGTACAAATGTATATCACAAGATGAATTAGATAACTATGATAAAGCCCTCTCAAGTCAACTGTAGCTGCGTTATCTGATGGCTCACGATAATTTGATTGCTTAGTTGTAACTAACGTTTACCGCACGTTCATCACAGACTCAGGCTTAAAATATGAATGAATAATGAATAACCTCGGGCACGGAACGGCTCCTGGAATGCTTAGTAGTATAAAAGTATAGACGTACTAAACAAAAGATCCAGGCCTCGATTATCGTGTCCAGATGTAATTTTCAATTTAATTTCATCTGATATTTGGATGTGGCCATTATCGTAATTATAAGCTACAATAGTATAGCTATTTATTCATTTAAAATTTAAAGTTTTATGATTATATGTACTGTAATTAATGGTGGCATTTGTGAGCCTATTTAGCTATTTGATCAGAAAACATTTTTAGGACTGCGTCTTATTACCCATTCGTTTTTTACGCTTATGTACATTACTAACTATACTAGTGAAATAGGTATGAAGGCGGTTGCATTTATAGAAAGTAGGAAACCATTTAGGAAAAACTCCCCTCAGTGCCCCCGACCGAGATTGAACCACAAACTCCCCGTCATCGGCAGTCTAGCATATTGCGAGAGTAAAGCCTTAGACCATACGGCTACCGAAGCGGGTAGTAAGAAAACTTTATTATATTATTATTTGATATATCTAGTGTGCATTTTCTAAATATATTGATTATATCAGCATACGATTAATACAACTTAAATATAGAATAGACACAGCACCCGATCCCCCAGCCATCAATTCATCGCCGTGAAAAGGGGAAATCCCAATTATTACACGTCGGACAATTATGTAATAATAATAATAATAATAATAATAATAATAAATCAACTAACGTATCATGTATGAAAAATGCATTCATTAATAATAAAACCGAAGTCTTTCAGAAGAAGGAATAGGGAAATCTACATAACATCATAACTGTTCATGGTTGTATTTTTCAAATGTTAAATGATTGCTTTTCAAATAAGTGCTTTGAAAATTTAAACATTTAATAATAAGTAACTGTAAGTTAGTTATAATTAAGAAACGTGTTATATATTAAGGGTTACCATAGATTTGTCTAAAAGGTTGCAAGATCTAATTTTTGAAAGAGCTTAGCTCTATAATTTTGAATATTTTAAGAAACTGTACAAACGAAAGGTTTCCAAACAATTTAAATAACATATTCGTAGCAGTTTCAATAAGAAAAAGCTCTTATAATAAAAACAAAATAAAAAATCTTATTTGTATTTGATTTTTATTTTTTTCCGTAATCATTTTACTTTATCAATATTTCATTTGACAAAGACAAAAGAAGCCATCGATAGTTCCTATTTCAAAACAAGTTTCATCTATAAAAGATCTATCATAACGCCGTGGTATGGATCAGTATGGCAAGTTGCCTTACAATTATGTAAGCATAATTGCATTGCCAAAATTGTTTAGGCGCTAGGCAAAAGCAAGTCTGCAAACTTTACTGATTGGTGTAGCAAATACTTATCTTCTAAAATCTAAATTAATAAAATGAATATTTTGTTTGTCTGTGATGAGCGTTGTGCGATATCTTCCACATGCAGAGGACTAAAATTTAAACATTAGTAGCTTCTTTTCAAACATGTGAACCATGAAGCTGGAACTTAAAACAAATTTGGATTATATTATTTAAATAAAATAAAAACTGAATCGGAAGGAATGAAATGGAAAGAGTTTTTCTTTGTCTGTAGCAAATAAGATCGTTGCAATGAATTACGGGGCTACCCCGGGCAACGCTGGGTACTTTTGTTAGTTTACTAATATTTGGTTACGTTACGTTAGAATGCTCGATTACTCTAATCCTATGGTTTTTCTAGAGATTCGAGATTAGTAAGAATCTCAAAAAGATATCTCTAATACAATTATGAAGACATTGATTTGAAATCACAATTTTTACAATATAGTAATGAGAAAGTAACAAACTCACAGGAAAGGAAAGAATTGTATCATGGTAGGAAGGTATGCGAAAATACCTTTCCAGGCAAAATTGGAAGGCCCTATCGTTATTGCTCATTGAAATTCTTGTGTATTGATATAATAAATCAATTCATAAAGTGCACGTTAAATTTCTCAAATAAATTAAATTAAATTAATAACACTTTTGGTAAGAAGGAACTTTTATAAAATACAATTATTATTTTTCCTATCAACATTGAAAACGCGTTACTAAATTATAAGTGTTATTTTAGATATATTGGTAGTATAGATCAATTGTGATAACCAAATATCACATGACTTGGCGTATGAATGTATTAAATTAATTTTAGTAAATTGGCAGCTGTCAGATACGATTATTCCTGCCAGAATTCTACTATTATTGATATATAAATAAGTAATACGTATTTAAAAAAAACACCAAATAATCCCACTCAACGCTTAGTGTTTAACTAATCGCCCGGGATACTATATATTCACATGACTGGGGTAGGTGTACCTTCAATTTGGCGGAGGGTGATTTGTAAATCTTTTAGGAAAAAATACCTCAGTACACCCATCCAGGTTTTGAACTCCAGCGTCCTATGTCATCAACAACCATACAAGACGTGCCTGATGCGTTTACCCACGTGCCCACTAGCATATTAGCCGGCGATAATGCATTCTTGCGGGGTCACATTAGTCCACACCATTCGTTTATTTCACAAATCTGTAATCATTCGTGACTGGCATTTGTTGGCCATGCTTCTCACTAAACTTTCATAAATCAACTTCTGAATAATTAATGTATTAGACGGTTTGGATTGAAGGAGATAGAGGAATAGTTTTACACCCATTTTACCCACAACGGTTTGGTGGTCACTGAGTCAAATGCTTCATCCTTCCAATATAGAGGTTGGCTGATGACAGCAAGGTCAAGGGTTCGAAACTCTATTGAGTGAACTGGAGGAGATATTCGAAATGTGATTTGTAGCTGTGGTCTTCCTATCTCTTCTCCATGCATATGCTGGTGCACAGGGCTGGATCAAGGAATTCGGGGGCCAGGTGCCACTTTCAAAATGTTAAGCCCCATTACATTTTAAAAAATTTGTAATAAAGAAATAATATATTTCAAATAAGAATTAACGGAAAGAAGGGCATATTAAAAATAGGTTTTGAAAGTTAGACATTTTAATAAATGATGAAAACCTTATTTGATCTAAACATAATAATCGATTTCAATTATGGTTCCGATTCTAAGTGAATATATTTTAAACTTTCCTATGCCATTTAACTGCCAACTACAGCTATCGGTTCCAGTCCATAGGCGTAAGGCGGCGATAGGCTATGCTCGTTGGAATGAAAGAGAGAAATATACTCTCTCTTTGTTGCACTATAAAGTTTACAAGAGCTATTTAAAAACATATAATTTCTATCAGTTTAGATAAAATAATTATTTAAACAAATGTGCTTGTTTTTACAGAGACCCTTTCAAGCGCAGGGCCCGAGGGTATGTCCCCCGTTGCTCCTGCATGAATCCAGCCCTGGGTTGCCCTCCCTCTAAATTACTTTCCTCATAACCACCCATTAGAGTAAGCAATTTGTAATCCTTTCAATAACCTGCCCCGTGGTGTAATGGTCAGTGACACATTGATACAAGCTTAGGGGTCCCGGTTTCGATCCTCGGCTGGTAACTTGGATATTTTTCACGAAAGGCGATTCACCCGAACGATCACAGTTAGGTTTAAGTTAGGTGTGTTTCAACTGGTTCTACACCCTCATTGTATCACCCTCACCTCATTTTATCAGGATATGGAATAGGCCTTCACGGAAAGAATGTACAATTAATATATTCGGCCTTTCCCTGATCAACGGTGCATTAATACTGGCTAATCTTTCCTCTACTGGTCTATAATTTATGTAACCTAGACGCTTAATATATACACATAGTCTTTTTTAAGACTTTATAAGTTCTTTTAAAAAAACTTGGCGTATAGTTTTACTTCTTACATCAAGAAGTCATCGGCAAGTCACTAAACAACTACATCAATCGAGCGGATTGAGTTGACCCATTTTATTTTGATATAAATATGGTGGCAACTGGCACCCTTTTTGAGAGGATTAGTTTAACCATGCCAATAATCCTAGATCAGGATCACAGATGAGTTTACCGACATCCGATGTTCCCCCCACCCAGCCGATAACAGGTGTGAGGGGTTCCGTGACTCGATCCCAGGACGTGCCTGAGGGGGATTGATAGGATCAAATATTTAATCCTGGGACCAAGCGGTATGTTTATACAACAATGTTTCCAGAGTTTACACATAAAAACTCTAAAATCGATTAGTAATATAACCGCACTCGCCTGGAAGGAGATTAAAAATATCTGCAGGAATATAAGTTGCAGCCAGACTGGTAGTTTGTCTACTGGTATTTCAAAGTAGTATCCTACACATGAGATAATGAGTAGGCAAGTGAGGAAAACTGCGCCTTCATTCGCTGAAAAGGGTTTGGAAATTCAATGTGAAGGAGCTAACCAGTATAGTTAGTGACCGGACCCTTGGTGTGGTGGTCAGTCCCCCTGGCTCGTAACCTAGGGTTCCCGGGTTTGATTCACGGCTGGTACCTTGTGTATTCTTCCCGAAAGGGGAATGACCCCAACGATCAACAGGGTTTGGTTAGTTAGACTTAAGCTAGGTTTAAGAGTTTCCATTGGTTCCACACCACAGTACTATCACCGTCCTCTCATCTCATCGGAACATGGAAAAATCTTCCACGGAAAATATGTACAATTAGTACAACCAGGCACCCCCTATGCAATATTGTGCATTATTACTCTTTAATCTTTCCACTACTAGGCTACGAATGATGTAGCCCAGACGCGCAATATAATATATAGGCTGTTCGGAAATTCATAGCCTAAACTGTATATATGTAGCTTGTTTAAACCAAAAGTATAATGCAAAATTTCCATACATTTACATCAGGAAAGTTATGCTAGCACCATTAAATTGTGTCCAAAGTTTCAGCGTATAGCACCGGGATAGCAAAGCTGTTCAAGCATGCGTGTAGAACAGGATGCATAGGAGTTAGGCGCGTGGCAATGCACACCTCGACATCTTGGAGCACGGCAGCAGAACATATCACAACTAATAGTGAACAACACACGAGTCCATCTAGAAATGAGAATATTTTCTGAGGGTCATCATTAACATCATCAGGGTCATCATCACATTTCAGAAAGTGATTGCCATTATTACATGTGCAGTGGTGCGCGCCTAACAACTATGCAACTCGTTGTACACGCATGCTTGAACAGCCTTGTTATTCCGGCGCTATACGCCGAAACCTTGTACAAAGTTTAATGGTATTAGCTTAGGTTTCTGCATGTAAGTGTTTAGGGAATTTGTATTAATTTTGGTTCAAACAATCTATATGTGCAGTTTGGGCTATGAGTTTCCAAACATTCTATGTGTATAGCAAAGTTGGTTAGCGTTGAACTCAAGATTCCAAATGTAGGAGTAAAGCTACCCATCCCTGCAGCCAGTCCTGCCAGCTGGTCGGAAGTTGACTTTGGTAGTTTACACCACCAACTCCGACTTGAGAGGCCAAGATTCAATCCCTCTACCAGATAGACTATTAGGTTTTATTTTCCATATTGTGTCCTCCCCTTTTCTCTTTAGTTTAATTAAGGTCAAATTTCTTAAAATGATCAAATGTTATTCTGTGTCCTTAAATTAGTTTCAAAGAACCAAAATGGGTAATTTTATTCCTTGCTTAGAGTCTATCAAACCCATCAAGAATATCAGAATATAATTTAACTAACGAGGTAGAAATGAGAAAAAATTGAATTTAGAGGAAATATACTCGCATCTTCGTGAAAGGGAAATAGAAAACGATTTTGTAAAAAACAAAACACACACCCTCATTACACCCTGCCGGGATATGATTCTTTACTTCACATTAAAGTAGGTCAAGTAACGTTTTGAGCTCTAGGATAATATACCCACATAAGTGGTCACGCAGTCCAAGACGCCAGGTTGAGATAGACTCGTTTGTCCGTAATTAAGAGGTCAAAGTTCAAGCTTTGACCGGGTATGGGAGAATTCAACCTATGCTCTATCATTTTGGTTGAAGTTCGAAACTCATCTGGGTTCACTGGGTAAATGTGGCAGAAAGGAGGGGGTCAGCTCATGATAATTTATCATTGTGGTTTTTTCCCATCTTCTCTTCATGCCAAGCCAAGGTGTTCAACATGTTAATCTAAAATAAATCTATCGGATAAGTTTATTCCTATCGCGTTACAACCAACCGTACGTACACCTTTACTGTATAAGTGTGTTTGTGTGCAACCCC
>CABFOV010001363.1:28868-73877 GCA_902141375.1 Timema poppense
CATTCCCAATAGTGAACAGTTCGATGGAACTCGTGGTCCAGCCAGGAGATGCAGGGGCAATCAGTAGAATTGATTGGGAAGATGTTGAAATGTTTGACGGCCGTTACGCAACGTTCAAAGCTACCATTGCAAGTGAACCTGTGTGTATACGGCAGTAGTAACATTTATATGCTAACGACGATTGTGGGTTACGATTCTCAACACACCTTTACAAATAATGTGGACCGTTTCTTTCCGCAAAAAAAAACCACTCCAATCAAAGTTAAAGAAGGGTAATAACGTAAAAAATTATAATTTAAGGTTCAAGGTACAGTGCCGTCAGGTGTGAAGTAAGGATGTTTCATTTCTATCCTAAAATTTATTTTTCCTTCGCTTTATTAAACCATCGTCTTATTTAATCAAACAAGAATGTTTGTATGATAGTCCAAAAAAATAGGTAGTTTTAGAAAATGTTCTTGATGCACAACTGTTTTTGAGGAACAAAGATATACTCGGTCATGTGTGAACTTGATTTGTTGTGTGCCATTTTTCACTAACCGCACTAGGTAATCAAATATTTATACTAATGCATTAGTATTAAATCTTTTTTGTTCGTGTACCACCAAGTAATATAATTTCTCTTCAACTTTGTACCTTCAAAGTTTTTGTTAGCACCGCGTCCTACTACCCCTACCCGAATGGGTCATACGCTTAAGAAATAATTACGTTAGTGAGTTAGGAAGTGGGAAGGTTGAATTTAGAGGAATTGAACCCGCCTTTACTTGGAACCCATTTAGGAACCCCCCCCAATTCACCTGACTGAGATTCGAACCTCGATCTTCCCATAATCAGCAGTCTAGCTTAACATGAAACTAGCGCGTTTTCTAACTACGCCATCGAGGAGAGTTCCTCAAAGTTGTTGGTGCATAATGCAAGCTAACATATTCTATCATCTACTTCTAAAATAAATACATAAATGGCACGCCCATATCGCATGTCTCTTGTTAATAGCCTCAAATCTTGTCCTGATTATTATGTGTTTATCATTTATCATAAAATTATATTTATATTCATTTTACGTACCCCTAATATCTCTTCACACATCCCCGAGGATAGGCTTACCCCAGGTTGAATACCACCGCACTAATGACCAGCACCAATGGGCACGTGGATTAAATGTCATCTAGTCTGATTTCACGGTGACAGGGAAGTCAGGGTTTGAATCACGGCCAGGTAAACTGAAAATGTTTTTTCTCTCTAATTATTTTCCCACTCTCCTTTCAAACTAATGCGGGTACATTTTCTCTGTAACATACCTTTCTAATACCTATTCTGTTAGTGTAATTAAATGCATATAGCTTTGACGAGTACTTAGATATAGAGCAATGAGATTTTTTACACTCGTGAGTCAAGGTTAATAAATGTAATATGTAGAGGATATTATGTACCTGAATTCGTGTGGAGGGAAATAAACCCTCCCTCCCCACCCCCAGCCTTTCCATCCCCACTAAACTAGACCAGATGAGCCTGGCGCCTAAGTCTACGTGACCACCAGATAAAAACACCCAGGTACATCTGAGCTGAATTCAAACTTCTTCACCGTAAAACCAGACAAAATTAATTGACGCCTTTGTCCACGTGCCCACTGATGGGGGTGGGCTACCACATGCTTAAAAACGTCCAATTATAGTGGCAGGATTATTTTTTCTGTGGGCAACAGAATTAATTCACACGCAAACTCATGATTATTTCATTAGCATAATGAAAAATGGGAAAACCAAACCAAAATTACCTCACGTCTTATGGTGTGCTTTCTTTTCCACTTAGCCACGGGGATGATATGCAAAAGAATAAAACTATATTTTGGAGACAGAACATTTAATATTCCTTCCATCGAGAAGAATATGAGTATAAAGTCCAGTTTTCATAAGAAGAACCTTATCTGACAGCTAGAAAAGTGTATCTACTTAGACGGTGTCAAATACCATGTCATTTGAGCTGCAGATGTCACTTTTGATAAATATTGTCAATACCTAAAAAAATGACACTATTAATTTAGTAAGATGTTTTCAATTTTGTCTTTAAAATTATATTTGTAGTTTCTAAAAGCCCTTATTATGAAAACTGGGCTCTAAGTTTTCTTACACTGTTTGCCAACGCCAGGGAAGGATGGGTATCCACCTTGCTAGTCTTTCAACCAGCACGGTCCATGACGTCACTCCACCCACAAAACAAATCGGAATCTGTTGTCGATGAAACATTTAAAGAAACTGAGCCTTGGTGAAACCAATCAATCGTACCTGAAGAAAGATTGGTTTGGAGTGAACTTTTTATATGAACGGGAGTTTTTCGCTTTAAAATTGCTTCTGGGTGGTTGTTTTTTCAAAACCTTCAAACATTGGCTAACAAACCAAGAGTACGTACTCAAGATTCGTTGCACATGAATTTTACTTTTAAGGTGGGAGTGTAGGAAAAGTGAGTTACAGGAAGTATTTTTGCAGTTTTCATATAAAACTTTTTTGTTTTTGCTAAATTAGCGTATTTCTTATATTCTAATACGCCATCGTTTGTAAGAAGCATCTTAATTATTTTTCAGTACCACCAATAGAAAAACAAATGTGATGACAAGGAAAAAAAGCTAAAATACTCTATATCTAAGAAAACTTTTTATTGCAAGTTTCAAATTATTAATTACAGTAGTACCTTATTTATAAGTAGGCAAGGTATTCATCACTTCCTACTGAATCAATATAAGAATGATTCTTATGAGACGTAGATATATGCATTTAATCCATATCAAAGTCTACTTCACATTCTGATTCTTCTGAACCATCGAGAGCGTTGATAGAAATAGAACTGCGATTACAAGACGCCATAGATTTAGATGATAAACTTTTTAGATGAAGATAAAAAGTTGCCAATAAATTCCAGAACACCTTTTATAAATATTGAGTAACTGTTGATATTAACATGCAAAGAAAATTAAAATCTATGTTTTTACTGGAGCAAGATTTTATTTATTTCTACAAAAAACAATGTTTTGATATAAAAACTACAAAAACACCGTCTTCCCTACACTCCCACCTTAAAAACCACGAATTCTTAAATAATAACTATAAAATTAGTCTAACATTGTCATGTTTTGTACTTTGTTTTGTATTTTAAAGTAGTGTTTTTGTAAACGCATTTTTTTTAAATTGTCTACAACATAGGATATTTGGTTTACTCACGAAAATGGCCACTTAAAATCTACTTGCCAAGATGTAGATCTAAAATATCAGTCTGTGGAAGCATTTATAATAGAAAACAAGAAAAATATCATATTGAAATGCAAGTAAATGCTGGCCAGGCGCAAATAGTAGAGTGGATGTAGCCTATGTACTCCTCAGCGGAAGAGGGGAAGTATTATCATCATCTAAAATATAAGCCTGCCAAGATCACCTACTTATTTTATTCCTTCTATTTCGTAAATTGGCCTCTAAAAGTTAAAATGTAACCCACTTCGCAAAATAGCTTCAAATTCATCAAGAAGGCAACGTCGTTAATATTATAACTATTATTATCTTATTATTACTAACTCTGTTTAATAATTACATTTAACATCGCCTCCCTTTATGGTTCCATTGTCTAACGGTACTTATTGCATACAGTTGAACCCACAACAAAATATTCGCATTTGTTCATGTTCATAGTAAGTCCAGCTCATGAGTATTCCTCGTAGTTTTCTATCATATAGCTCAAGTCATCTTCGTCTTCAGCAACTACAATCTGGTAATATGCAAAGTATAAATTATGGTGGCTATTATATTTTAAGTCCCACAATCCTGCATTTATGCTTCCATCCTACTAGAGCTCTGTATTTAAATAGGGTTGGCTATAGACAACAGCCCTGTCTGAGCCTTTTTGAGGTTCTAAATTCTTCGATGAGAGAATTGCCTAATTTGATTTATGTACTGATTTCTTTGTAATACAATATTGTAGTATGGATAAATGGAGGTCTAATTGGTAGGTTTTGCATTTATTTTTGGAGTTGTTTCATTGGTACAGTGTAATTTGCCTTTGACATTCAATAAGAACTATACGGGCTTCCTTATTACTCTCTATTCGTTTTTTGATTGGAATTTTCAGGGTGCCGATGTGTTCGATTGTGGACCGCCCTACTTGAAACCCAATCTGTTCTTTTGTTTGTTTATTGATAGAATCTTCTTCGACAACATTCCTCAGAACTCGAGAGTAGATCATACCCATCGAAGAGAAGACATTTATACCTCGGAAGTTCTTGGGATAATCTTTCGATTTTTTTAATGAATAGCTGTTGTATAAAGAAGTATTTTATTATGTCTGGGTATCTTCGCCATTTAGGAATCATTTGTACAAACTTAAGAGTATTTATACTGTATAAGCTTTTTGAGAGCACTTTTATCATCTCATGATATATTACCCCCGGTCCAGGTGATTTCCTAGGTTTGGTCATTTTGTTTTCCTTTTCAACTTCTGAAAAGGCTGGATCAAATATTTACACGATTAGGATTTCCTCTTGTCAAGAAAATCTCGGTCGTCGTTCTTCCAATTAATCTTTAAAACATTTCACCTACTTTTTATTTGATTTACTATTTAAATTGACTCTATTGATAGAGTTACATTTAATTTATTTAGTGGTCCTTCAAGCTTCGGAGAATTTTTTCCCTCCTATCTGTTGATCGATGTAAAAATACTTTTTGACCAAATCACTTTTTTTACTTGGTCACTTCTTGTTTTACTCTTTATCTTTTTTTTTCTTCTTTAGTTGTTGGGCCTCACTTACGAAGACATTTAAATCTGTTTCTTGCTATTTATTTTTTGTATTTGTTTTTCGCTATCCTACCAGTTAGGTTTATGGCTACAATTTTCTCCCCCTAGGGATTTTTTGAGGGTTTGTATAGTGCACATATGTTTCATTTCTTCTTCTGTTGAGGTTTTTTTCCGCCGTTCAATCGTCTACACTCTACAGTTTAGGAATTGTGTACTTTCGTGTTAAAAGAAACTTAAATTAAACCTTACTACGTCAACCTTTTATTTTATATATCCAGGTTTTTCATTTGGATTCTTGTTTGCGATATATATTTCAACTATGCTTAATTTAATCCAGACCATTGCACTTCTACTATATCCATGCCACAGATAATTTCCGTCTATTGCATAATATACTTTGCCTGTTTCCGCCCCTGTGAAGACTAAAAGGCGTTCCAGCCTGAATTAGAATTACGGGTTATTAGAGGAGGTTAATGATCGCTCTACACCACGACTGTCGGTATGTTCCTCCTGGATTAGAGCCACGGGCTATTCGAGGAGGTTAATGATCGCTCTACACCACGACTGTCGGTATGCTCCTCCTGGATTAGAGCCATGGGCTATTAGAGGAGGTTAATGATCGCTCTACACCACGACTGTCGGTATGCTCCTCCTGGATTAGAGCCATGGGCTATTAGAGGAGGTTAATGATCGCTCTACACCACGACTGTCGGTATGCTCCTCCTGGATTAGAGCCATGGGCTATTAGAGGAGGTTAATGATCGCTCTACACCACGACTGTCGGTATGCTCCTCCTGGATTAGAGCCATGGGCTATTAGAGGAGGTTAATGATCGCTCTACACCACGACTGTCGGTATGCTCCTCCTGGATTAGAGCCATGGGCTATTAGAGGAGGTTAATGATCGCTCTACACCACGACTGTCGGTATGCTCCTCCTGGATTAGAGCCATGGGCTATTAGAGGAGGTTAATGATCGCTCTACACCACGACTGTCGGTATGCTCCTCCTGGATTAGAGCCATGGGCTATTAGAGGAGGTTAATGATCGCTCTACACCACGACTGTCGGTATGCTCCTCCTGGATTAGAGCCATGGGCTATTAGAGGAGGTTAATGATCGCTCTACACCACGACTGTCGGTATGCTCCTCCTGGATTAGAGCCATGGGCTATTAGAGGAGGTTAATGATCGCTCTACACCACGACTGTCGGTATGCTCCTCCTGGATTAGAGCCATGGGCTATTAGAGGAGGTTAATGATCGCTCTACACCACGACTGTCGGTATGCTCCTCCTGGATTAGAGCCATGGGCTATTAGAGGAGGTTAATGATCGCTCTACACCACGACTATCGGTATATTCCACAGGTCCGATCATGACGTGTCCCCGCAGCTCCAGGGTCCCCGTCCTACTGATCCTTCTGAGTTGTCTGACGGGGATCATCTTAGCCCAGACCTTCCAGTACTCCCGGGGATGGACCAATGGTCGCAAGAGGGGGTTCGTCGTTCCACGGGCCCCTGTCATCGTGGCCGAGGAGACGCTGCCATCTTCCGAGGGAGAGAGGGACCCTTGTCAACTTCAGAGGATGAAATACGTTCTGGAGGGTAGGAATGTGCCTCAGGTAACTACTTTACTTCTGCAACGGCCCGTCTGGAGTATTTGTATTTAGCTACATTTATGAGTTAGATATAGGGAAGGTAGAATTTAGTGGAAATGTACGTGCATTTGTGTGTAATGAGAGTGAGGAACTATTTAGAAGAAGGCACTCTCAGAATATCCTGTGTTCCCCTCACCTTCCTCTTCTTAGGGTATGTGTTAGATGATTATTATTAGCACCGCTTCTTACTACCCATTCGGGTTGTACACACTTACGATAATGTGTAATGGTAGTGTGATTGCGAGATTAAATGGAGGACCTACAGCTTAACGTGGGATCCGAACCATGGTGGAGGCCTGGCATTCAACACATTCACAAGTTGTTATTAATACACGTCTTGTCAGAGGTGACGGAAAGGTTTGGCAATCAGATAAATCTGTGCTGGGACCGAAGATTGAAACCCGGACCCCAGCACAGAAGTCCGACACCTTACCCATATACCACCAGGTCACCGTGTTAGATGAATAATGAACGAAGTTATCACGTCAAGGTAGGGGTTTTAAACCTGTGCTATGCGTGTCCCTGGGGGTATGTGATTCATTTATCAGGTGTACGTGAGAATAATTTATTGGTGGCGGTGTTTTTTGAAACAATCCCAAGGTTCTTAGTAACTATCATTTTGCTACACGTAATTTTAATTCTGATATGAATATTCAATTTTTGTTCATGTTTTTTCCTTATTTTTATTCCTAATCCTCTAATAAATTGTATTTAAAAAACAGAAGGAGTTTGTAAAAGTATTGACTGAGCTAAAATTTGCATTGTGACTTGTAACATGACATTTAAAATATACAGCTAATTAGGATTGAAAATGGTTTTAATTTAAGTAACTCTTTCTTACTAGATTAAGTAAGTGGCTCAAAAATAATGGTAAGACTATAAAGCAGAATATATATATATATATTTTTACTTTCAGGATAGTTAAAATAGGTTTTTACAAAGGAGGGGTGCAAAGTCTTAAAACATGTGTACGTAATATTGGCTAGGGCACAGACAAAGTATAAACCCGACCCACAGACTCCAGGTTAAAATGGCTGCTCTCATTGTGAGAGTTTGGCTCCTTCAACGTGGGGACCACTACGTGCAGTCCCAAATGACATCACTACCAAGCAGGCAGTAAAAAAAAAATTCACTTTAAAGATGGTTTTACTTAAGAGAAGACAAAAATTGCCTTCTAGTATCAATAAATCTTTTCACACAAAGCAGTTAGCAGTCACATTTCATTACCATAAATCAACCCCCAACGAGCCTGATCAGACTGCAAATTACAAACAAAACTTAGAATACAATGGCTCTTTTTTTATATTCAAGCGAATTTTGGCAAAATGTTCGGTTGTAAACAATTTTTAAATATAGTTGACTAGTTACGTATCTGAAAGGTTTTTTTTAGCACCGCGTCTTACTACGTGTTCAGGTTATTCGCGTGTACTAAATTATGATAGTGAATTAGGGATTAGGAAGGTTGAATTTAGAGTAAGTGTACCAGCATTAGTGTGGAGGGAGAGTGGAAAACAATTTTGGGAAAACCACTCTCAGTACATCCGACTGGGATTGGAACCTCGATCTCCCTGTCATCGGTAGCCTGGTCTTACCACGAGAGTGACGCCTTAGACTATGGGGCCCTAGAAGATGGTTTTGGAAAGGTTTGTTCAATAAAATGTGTTAAGGAGGTGATTTGTGGGGAGGGGGTGGAATTGCTGGTACCTGAACGATTGTGTTCAGACCACCACCCCTAAGGTGACCTGGCGGTCTAGGGGTAAGGTGTCAGACTTCTGTGCTGGCGGCCGAGGTTCAATCCTCGGTCCCGGCACAGATTTATCTGATTACCAAACCCTTCTTTCACCTCTGACAAGACATCTTGTGAATGTGGGGAATGCCAGGCCTCCACCGTGGTTCGGATTCGACGTTAAACTGTAGGTCCTTCATTTCATCTCACAATCACCCTACCATTACACATTAGCGTAAGTGCGTATAACCCGAACGGGTAGTAAGACGCGGTGCTAATAATAATAATAATAATAATAATAATAACCACCACCCCTTTCCAATCAACAATTTGAAAGTGAGTTGTTTCACTTGGAAGTAGGGATGTAGCATCTAGAGAAAAGTATCAATAATGTACTCATTAAAAGTATCGGAAGAAAAGTATCGATACCGCAATAGTATCGAATGGAAGTATCTATAACAATAACTATCGGTATAGAAATTTTAAACAGGAATTATTATTTTTTATCTATTAATAATAATTTTTACTTTTGCATTATAATTGTATTTTCATATTTATTTAAACAATGAAAATTATAATGATTGAGTTCTACATAAGCTTATTTTATTTAGTTTGTGATTATTCTGCTCTGTGATAAAGTAAGAGGTAGTAAACTGGTCCCCACTCGCCCCATCGCTCGCCCGGTCAGGTATCAGGATGTATTGATAAACATAGATGAAAAACAGCTATGAATTATGATGTTATAAAAGAGATTGAATGCTAGAGTTGCTTCTTGTTTGTCATGCAGAAATTTAGTGAGAATTGAGAAATATTGTCATTTGTTCTTCCTCCACAGTCCACCATAGTAAACATTTAATCCCAGCATGAGGGAAGATAACAAAAAGGTTGTTTCTTTCGATACCGATCCGATGCCGGATTATGAATACTAATATCAGTAAAAGTATCGGAAAAAAGTATAGAGTAAAAAATGTTGGTATCAAAAGGAAAATATCGATATTGGTAAGGTATCTATATTTTTTTCACATCCCTAATTGGAAGTTATCAATCCAGTGCCCAAGGACTCAACCTGGCTCAAGGGGCGCAGCTAAACTCCCGTAAAGCTGAAAGTCTGATGTAAATCTTGTCTGTGGTCTAGAGCGATAGTGATGGATAGGGATGTGCTATCGAAAGAAAGTATCAATACTGTACTCATTTAAAGTATTGGAAGGAAAATATCGATATCGTAATAGTAGCGAAAGAAAAGTATCGATAGCAGTAAGTGTCAATATCGAAAATTTAATATTGAAAAAGATTTGTTTAAATCAAGTAATAATTTCAATATTTGAATATTTATTTAAACACTGAAAATTATAATGATTTAACCATATTATTGTATATTTAAATCTATCGCGTCTTTATTAAGTGAACTTGGAAGGTATGATAGATAGTATTATATAATGGATATTACAAAAGGTTTTTACCATACCAGCTTTCAAAATATCAATGAAAATGTAGCTGATGGAGAGTTATTTAATAGCTTAATGTGATTATTAATACATTTTTGCAATCTATTTTGTATCCTTCTTTAACCATAGTAAACATTTCATCCCAGCATGAATGAAGATAACAAAAATGTTGTTTCATTCGATACTGATCCGATACCAGAGTGTGAATACTAATATCAGTAAAAGTATAGGAAAAAAATTATTTAGTAATTAAATAATAGTATCAAAAGGAACATATCGATATTAGTAAAGTAAAGAGACCTACTATTTCCGGTTTATCTTTGTCTTTGTTCACCAAGAGGCATTAAGTCCTATTCATTCTAATTTCTATTTGGCGATAGAGGCAGGATTATTTAACATAAGATGAATTAAATTTAGCAAAATGCATACTTATAAAATCTCGCTTACATACACCATTAGCATAATATTCTTATAGTTGGTTATAGTCCGTATAGTATTTAGTTTTGTGACACACGTGTGGTGATATAATCAGTTGGTTTAAAAGTGAACGTTAAATACTTCAAATAAATAAATAGCAGATAAAATAACCGAAATAATAAAATATTGCTTTTGTAGATAGATTTAGTATAATTTACTACACACAGTAATCTCATAAGTTCATTAATATATCTCACGAACATCGCAGAATTTGAACAAGACTTTTTATAATCGTTGAAAAGACTATTTTTAAACGCCAAGACACTCATGACCAATATTCAAGAACAGTTGTCTATATGTATAAAAATAAACGTATCAAATGGAGCAATATTTTATTTATTTTGGATAAGCTTAAGCACTATCAGTTTTCACACTTAGACACCAATGTACGAAATAGAAAGAGAGGGAAGAAAATTAGTAGTTTACCCTGAGAGGGCTCTTGTCTGTGTACTGATAACCGCCTTGTTCTTGTTTCCTGTTCTAGATAGACAGGCTACCATGGACATTTTTAATGTACATCCTGGCAGTAAAACTACTACAGTCCATTTTTGTGACCAAGCCAAATACCCTAAATTGTAGAGGATTTATAAAAAATACTTTTAAAAAAAACACTTAAAGAATTTTTTATGACACTGTAGGACTATTTTTAGAATTATTTAAAAATAGATGGTTTTTATTTCGACGTATTATCTTTAAATTATTATTATTATTATTATTAGCACCGCGTCTTACTACCCGTTCGGGCTATACGCACTTTATCTTTAAAACTCGCTGAGTAAAACGTTAATTCATTAACATGGGAAATGTTATCTTTACCTGACGTTACGTCACAGATAGTCAACCTGCGTAACACTATGGCGTTTTGTTTGGTTTCAGCTGTACGCGCCTTGCAACGTCTGGCGAGGGTTCAAAGAAACAGCATCTGACGAGCTGAACGACCGCTACAAGAGAGACACCACGGCCAACGTCCGCCATTCCCTCAACAACAACGACGCCAAGATAGCGGATAAAATGTGATGTGAATTGCTGTAATGCCCTCATTTTGTCGTAATCACATTTACACAACTACTCGGCTACAATATTATCGTTGCTTTACGAATCAAACAGTATGCAAAACAAAAATATTGTTTATTTTATGTTAGTTTTAAAGAATTGTATTGTGTCTGTTATAAATTGTGAATAAATATTTATATACAAACTAAATACTACCACACGCTTATTATGACACATCGCTCGCAAATATAAAGCTACATCCTTTTCTCCCATTAATGATTATTATTTCTTAAAACAATATAGCTTTACTTAACCAATGAGAACTAGTTCCTAAACAGATATCTCGTTTTATATTCTTAAATTACGCATTACTAAACTATTAACTAGATTAAACTAAGTAATTGGTTTTTTTTTAGCATCATGTCTTACTAACCGTTCAGGACATAAGCTTACGTACTAATTAACACTATAAACTAAGTAATTGGTGTTTTTTTAGCATCATGTCTTACTAACCGTTCAGGACATAAGCTTACGTACTAATTAACACTAATGGTGTTAGTGTTTAGGAAGGTTATATTTAGATTAAGTTTACCCGCATTTGGGTAGAAGACGAGTGGAAAACCATTTTGGAACAACCACTCTCAATACTTCCGACCGATATTCGAACCTCATTCTCCCCGTCATTGGTAGTCTAGTCTATTGTGAAAGTAGCGCGTTAGACCACGCGGCCACCGAAGCGGGTTGACTTATTATGGCTAACGTGTAGGGGTGGAAAAAACCAATCTCTAAAACTAATTTTATTCCAAATGCTATTAAAAAACATTATTGTTTATTTGTGACAAATAATCGTGTGGTCCAATATTTAATGGCTCGAAGAACAAACTGCACAATACAGCAAACAGTAAACAAAGCCGCAAGAAGAATAAAAAGATAATAAACAAACCAGTAATAAACATGATCAACATTTACTTTTTAAATGTTACTATGATATCTTAGATAAAAACAATATAGTGGTTTAATGACTACACCAATATAGTTATTGAGATTACTGACCATGTTTTTAGAAAATGCATATCGGAGCTACGTCTTTTTATAGTATTCGTTTAATTGAGGAGTCAGAATAAAACAGATTGCGGGCACAATGACATAGCATGTAAATTAAGATGACACACTGTATAGATAAAGATCATTACAGATCTTTTGTGGGTCTAGGCGAAATGGGCACAGTTTTTGACCCCAGGCTACTACTATTATTTCCCCCACCACCAAAAGTTGAATTGGGCACTAACTACTATCTTGCACCAAATTCTAGCCTAATATAACCTAACCTAGCTCCCCCTCTCACTAAGAATTATTTTAACTCGAATATACTTTACGGAGATGCTAGCTTTCAATTGGATGGCTTATACTGAACTGAGGTCTGCTGGCAGTTTATTGAATTAATTTCCAATTTAATATTCTAATATTTGATCTTACCTGCTATGAAGTGATAAATCCACCAATCTCGCACATAAAAAGTTCCCAATCTATATCCACCCGTTTAACTTCACAGTTAACGTATTGTATGTTTTACGAGGCCCCCTTTCCCCTCCCCGTGGTTAGGTTCTTTCTACCAGTCCAAGTTATTCACATCTTATCTACACTGATGAGATGTTAGATTTTATTATTTGATTACCGGTACCCGAATTTAACGTTGAAGGAGAGTGATTTAAAAATCACATAACTACTTTCAGCTGGAGCTCGAACTCCGACTTCCCCATAAAACCAGACTGGACCTTTTATGTACGCCGACTTTAGTATTCTTATATCCTTTTCGTATGAAAAGGAGATTTTCTTACTCATGTTATGTACGCTCAGTTTACCGTAAAAGGTAACATTTTTACCTTAGTAAATTCCAATAAGGTATGCAGATTATAAGCTAGAAACATGTTGTAATCTGTTAAGGTAGGATAAGCTATTTTTCAGCGTAAACTGAGCATACATGAATCATAAATATCTTACTCCAAACCACGTGTCAACATATATTTACATAGTTTTTTCCTTTAACTAATTAATTCTATGACTTTAATAAACTTGAAAGTTCATGGCTGCCAGAACGTGGGCTCATCATTCAACCTTACCCTGAAACATTTTCCTTCAAATCCATTTATCCATTATCCTCTCATCAACGTACGGTCTACCAAGGGATTTCAAATCTTTAGTTTTTCCAACTAGAGTTATGTGCATACGCTTGTCCTCGCCCATACATGCCACATGACCACACCACCTCAACCTACGCACCTTGATTATCCTTAACTAAGTGTTGTTGTTTGGGCGATGCATGCAAGCGATGAAGTTCTTCATCATGTGGATTTCACCATTCTCCTGTTTGTTTATCCCTATTGGGGTAAAATATATTGTTATTAAATCATCAGCATCTTGCGCAGTTTTCTGGCAGGGTCTGTCTCGAACAAAAGCCTCTCCATTTACTTCTATCCCCCTACCACAATTTCTTCCTCCATGAAGGCCCAATACACTTCTCTTTTCTCCACACTCCTCCACACTTCCTTTATCCACCTGTCCCTGGGTTTTCCTCTTGGCCTCCTGCCCACCACCTCATTCACAAGCATCCTCCATGAAATCCTCCCCTCTCCCATCCTCTTCACATGTCCTTACCACCTCAATCTCACCTTCTCCTTCCTATCCTGAGCAGGTTCCTTCCAAGGCTCCACCCCTCGCCCATGTCGTGGGAGACGGGCAACGGCATGAGGTAAGTGATTGCGTGTGAGGCCTAAGTACAGTGGGGTCTGCGTGTGGCCCGAGACCGATACGATAGCTGTGAAGGCACCCAGCCTTGGAAAGGATTTTTATTAAATATATAAGTAAATTTTAATGCGTGGTTTTGAATATAATTTTATTATATACATAATGGCCCAAAAGGAGATGGGTGTAGGGCCCCTAAAAAGATGAATTCGCTACTGTTAATCAAACTTAAAAAATATAGCTATTCAAACTTCTATGCAGAAATTAGAAAAGAGTACACAATATAGATGTTACATTCAGTAGGCTTTGCTTGATATATTTCGTCTTTGATAAAAGAAAATAATGGCAACATTTATAAAATATTGTTTGCTTAAATTATCTGTACAAAAGCTAGAAATTTTACTTATGCTATTTTACTAAGAATAATTATGAAATTGTATAATATATTATGGATAATAGTTTTGACTTCATGCTACACATTTGAAGGTAAATAACCGAAATTAAATGCTACTGTCATATTTTAGATTGTTTACATACCATTTAATGTCAAAAGCTAATCGAATAAACCCACTAGGGTTTAAAAAAAATATGTATACACCTAATCTTTTAATCACCACAATTTAGGCTCAAAAAGTTATCAAATAGCCTTTAAATTTAAATTTGAAAATATCTTCTAGGTTAAATTAGTAATATGATGTTGCTTCATTCAAGATAATTTCTCTAAAATTACCCTAACCAATAATATTATAAGTTTTTTTTAATAGCTTAAAATAGAAAGCCCAGCTGACGTCATAGTGTCAGCTTTGAAGAATATATAGACCTACATATATTTTGGGATAGTCTACATAAGCAAAAAAAATAAAAATCTAGATTACTAATGTTACATGTGTATTTTCTGAAAACATGTTTAGATAGATATAGTCATACAAACAATCTTAATCCATGGCAATCCAATAAAAACTAAGTATCAAACGCTTTGGTATTATATAGTAAAATATGTGTAGAATGTATACAAATGGGGTAAGGATGGGTGGAGTAGAATTTAAAGGAACTGTGTTTTAATTTGATTCGAGGGAGAGTGGGAACCTAATTAGGAGTAAAAAAGCATTCTCATTACAGCCGGCCAAGGGTGACCTGGCGGTCTAGGGGTAAGGTGTCAGACTTCTGTGCTGGCGGCCGGGGTTCAATCCTAGGTCCCGGCACAGATTTATCTTATTACCAAACCCTTCCTTCACCTCTGACAAGACATCTTGTGAATGTGGGGAATTCCAGGTCTCCACCGTGGTTCGGATTCCACGTTAAACTGTAGGTCCTCCATTTCATCTCACAATCACCCTACCATTACAAATAAGCGAAAGTGCGTATAACCCGAACGGGAAGTAAGACGCGGTGCTAATAATAATAATAATAATAATAATAATAATAATAATAATAATACAGCCGGCCAGAAGTTTAACCTCGACTTCCCTATCATAGGCAATTCAGTTTATTGCAAGAGTAACGCCTTAGACCACGTGGCCACCGATGGGGGTGTATTTGAATAGTGAGCCCTTATACTATCATTAAACAGGCTGCAGTAGAATTGTATATTAAATGTAGTGTTGCAAACGCGTAGTCATAAATGTAAGCAAACTCAACTTACTCTAGTAGTAGTCTTGCCTTGACTGACTTCATCAGCGGTTATCAAACTTTTTAACCTCCGGAACCCTTTACACTCCTAAAAAAATGGTGGAGCCTCAAATAGATGTTGTTTGGATATGTTCCCTTTACCAATGTTTATCGCATTAGAAGTTAAAACTGTGAGTAATTTCGTAATTATGTTTAGTGTATCTATCAATTGATTTAACTTTAATTGCGTATAACCCGAACGGGTAGTAAGACGCGGTGCTAATAATAATAACTTTAATCATAAATATATTGATAAATAAGATTTTAAGCATAAGATTTGTTTTATTTTTACCAAAACAACTTTTTAGTGAGAATGGTGGCATTGTTTAGCATTTTTACAATCTATTTAATATCTGGTTTAATGGAATCGCATTTATTCTTCTGCATTAAATATTTTGCAGTATTATATTATAATAGTCTCAATGAGCACTGAAAAAATACAAAAAAATGCATGGATTACAAATTAAAAATGCATTATCTTTGTATACAAAAGATTAGGTAGGCACAATAAAACAAATTTAGGAAATACATCATAGTAAAGAGAGCAAACAATAAAATAGATGACACACTTCGGTGGCTGCATGATCTAACGTGCTACTCTCACAGTAGAATAGATTTCGATGACGGGGAGATCAAAGTTCGAGTCTCAGTCGGGTGTAGTGAGGGTAGTTTTTTCAAAACGGCTTTCCACTCTCCCTCCACACAAATGCGGGTACACTTCCTATAAATATAAACTTCCTAGTCCCTAAAACGATTAGAGTAAGTAGTATATAAGAGTATAACCCAAACGGGTAGTTATACGCAATATTAAAAAAATTATCAAGAAGGATATTGATTATGTGGGTTTTCCTTAAATAAATCTAATTTTTGTTTTTGTTCTATGAAATAAGTCGAATTGTGTATCTAACTCTAACGTTGGCGCTGCTCATACAGCGTCTAAGAGGGTTGAGTTTGTAGGCTATATTGATATACTTTTTTTTAAGGTTTCAAAGGGCTGGAGAGGGAATAAGAATTCCCACGTGTTCGAGGCCAGATCTACTAGAAATGTAACTTCTTAAAATGTTAAAAACAATTATATTGTTATAAAGTATTCGTTAAAAGGTTTCGAATTCTGTAATAATCACTATAAAAAAGTTTTAAAAGAGGTTGACTTTAGGGAAAGTGTATTCGCATTTGCGTGCAGGGAGATTAAAAAACCACGTTGGAAAAACTTAGTACACTTCTCTTGGATTCCTAGCCTTGATCTCCTTGTCATCGGCAATTCAGTTTATTGCGTGAGTGATGCCTTAGTGACCAGGCGGACACTGACGTTGTTCAGTAAGTTTAATGAATGATAAAGTATGATCAAAACGATTGTAAGCGTAAGACCCTAAAAGATTCATTTCTGGATAGTAAATACAAAGTAAAACGTTTTAGAATATCTTTGTCCAGTTTGTTACTGTTTGTGACTCAATTTTCCTCTATTAGAGTAATGGTCAACATTCGTCAGGTCGGTGACCTGGCGGTCTAGGGGTAAGGTGTCAGACTTCTGTGCTGGCGGCCGGGGTTCAATCCTTGGTCCCGGCACAGATTTATCTGATTACCAAACCCTTCCTTCACCTCTTACAAGACATCTTGTGAATGTGAGGAATGCCAGGCCTCCACCGTGGTTCGGATTCCACGTTAAACTGTAGGTCCTTCATTTCATCTCACAATCACCCTACCATTACACATTAGCGTAAGTGCGTATAGCCCGAACGGGTAGTAAGACGCGGTGCTAATAATAATAATAATAATAATAATAATAATAATAATAATATAATGTATACGTTAGCTATCAGTACTCCACTTCATATTTAGATTAACTACTAAAATCATATTGTGGGGTAAATGCTTATAAAAATAGATATAACTTTTTTTAAACAATAAAGTGAAATTTTAACAATGTCTATACAGAAAAAAAAAGGATTGTTTTAAAAGTTTTGAAGCTTTCGAACTGCCACTTCCACAAGAATTACCTCAGTGTGAGTTTAATTCCCCTAAATTAAGCGCCACATTGAAGGAATGCATGGAAGGTGTTTGTTTGCCTCTTGAAACTAGGAAACCACGCGAGAAGAACGCTAGGCAATCTAACGAATAGCGGTGTTTCGAAGGCGGAGCCCGTCACACATATGAAAGTGGACGCCAACGGTACTCCTAAGGAGACAATCGTCCCAACTGAGAAGAATGTCGTCGGTGTAGCTTATCAGAGCCATGTATCCAATGCAGAGGAGGAGGAAGATACAGCTCTTTTCGGTGACAGCGCGGAACAAGGGCAATTCCCTTTCCTTGTGAGTACTTAGGTCTTTGGTAGGTTACTACTAGTGACAATGATCATTTAGAATCTACTAGGCTAACTTAATTAGTTTGTTTTTTGTATTTGGGACTGACTACGTTTGATACATTATTTATTGTTAATACGTTCAGCACCAAGGTTATTAACGATTCACACATAAAGTGCTCTTATTGTAGAAAGTTGGGGAACTGTAGATATGGCACACGTCAGGTTGTTACAAAATAGGGCCCGATTTATTTGCCAAAGTAATATTTTAATTCATTTTTTTGTAACTAAGACTAAAACTGTTCCGATTTTTTTTAAATATTTTATTCTAGTTTGTGTCATGGTTGTAGAGTTTAGTAATCAAAAGCATGCAAGAATGACGTAAGTCTAAGCAATCTTCACTGTCAATTAGTTCAAATCAGCTGTTGCACACATGCATCAAGTCATGTTTTTAAAACAGAGATTGTTTTGCCAACTAGCACAACACAGTTTATTGACATAAACATTAACTCAGAGGAAAATACCCCTCTTTTGGTGGTATATAGTATTAAGTATTAGATCTTTTCGAGAGAGGGGGAGGTCCGGAAAGGACGCCAGTTGTTAAGGGGCTTATTTTGAAGTAATTTACAAACTCAGCTACCGAGTTGCAGCAACTTGTGGAGAGCATATCCTACAGTTTGAGTCCCTGATGAAGGAGGGGACACCCCCCCTCCCCCAAAGCGTTTTGAAAGTGAGTTATATAACAACCACGCATGGTCGAGCATTTTTGTGATCTACACTAGTCAAAGTTCTAACAATTAAGTTAGGTCAGGGTGCAGAACTGCTAGTAGGAATACTGACAAAATGAGAACCTTTTTTTTCAAACTTTTTAACATGTTCTAAAAACCTACATCACATTTATACACTCTTATAGAAACTAATATATTTCAATAAATCAGATCTATACGAACCCCAAAATTATTTGCTACTGCCTAACCCATCCCACTAAGCCATTCTGACGAGTAGGCCCACGTGTTGGGAGGGTAACGACAGTAGTGTTTATCTGGGGAGGGGGTTTTGGTGGTGGTATGGGGATGGACACGTGCCCTTGTGCCCCCCTCCCCCGCCTAAATACTCATCCCTCGCACACTAGCGTAATTAGCACATATAGGTATACATCCGAACGTATGGAGAGGTGATTTTATAAAAGTAAATATATATTGAAGCTATGCATCATCTGCCGACCCCATGACTTGACGTATGCAGATATGAAAGAAAATTAAATAACTTTTCTAGCTGTTAAATAAGGTTTTTCCTCTGATAGTTTCCAATAGGCTACTATTTGAATACTGGTGGGGAACATTAAATGAAAAATAAATCCACGTTCTCTATTAACCCATAATAACCAACCAATCGGCACTTAGATACGTTCTCCAAGTTTAAGTAATGCCTATGATGCTCGATAGTGGTCATCAGTTGTCTTTCTTTTGTATCCGTTTTGGTGCTTCAAATACTACTACCCGTACGCACTGTCAGGGTATTTAGGCCTATAATAAAGGGGTAGGGATGGGTAAGGTATGATTTCAGATTAAATGTACTCCCATTTTTGGGGAGGTAGAGAGAGTGAAGAAACCATTTCATTACACCCATCCGCAAAATTGTTTATACAATTTTTTACACTGAATTTTGAAAGGAAACATGTCCAATAATTAGGTCTTTTTTCTCAAAACTGTTAAAGGTTGACTTAACTGGTTTTATTCAACAATCGTCGATTAATCTATGGAAAATAAGTGATTCTTGGATGAAAAAGTGCTTACTTCATTAAATAAATTACTGATAGATATTAACTAGTCACAGTAAGGGCATCGAGGTCTAAGGTGACAATCTCGCATTGTATTTAGTCACCTTTGACGGAGAGGTTGGGTTTGATTCGCAACAGGGTGCATTTGTGTTGTTTTTATAAATGATGTTAACTGTTAAATTGCATCCTCTCTCGGAGTTAGTTTTTCCTCTAGGCTAGGAAAATATAGGAGCCGATAAATTTGTACGTTCATCACATACTCAGTCTTAAACTGAGTGGGATAGTTTTGTGGTGTATGATGAGATAGGTCTGCTTAAAAGTTTAGTAAAAAAAAATACCAAGGTCTGAAGTTTGTGAGGAAGCAGCGCAAGAGTACTAAGAAAAACAAGAATACAAGTGGAAAAATTGCAGGATAAAAGTGTGAGCGCAATATGAAAGTTTCTGGGCGAAAAATTAACTTTACAAGAGCATTAATGGACCGTCGAAATAAATGCTAATGATTTAAAAAGTGCTTGGAACAGAATAAAGGTGGCTGTAGTTGAGTGCGCGAAAGATGTGTGTGGAGTTGTTGTGGTGGGAAACTTAAAGAGAGATGCATGGTAGGATGAACAATTGAAAGAAGTTGTGATAAAAAAAAATAAAGAAGATTAAAAACTAATTATTGCTGGGAAGAGTAAAACTGGACTTAAGAATATGTGAGGCACATTCAAAGAGAAAAGGATGAATGCAAAGAAAGGAATAAAGGATAGTAAGACTCAAATTAGCTTAAAAGATGGAGAAAGAATACAAAACTATTTCGAAGGATATAAGAAGCTATTCTGGAAGTGATAAAAGGTAACGAAACAAGGATTGCAAGGAAAGATCTAGGCCATTCAAAATGAACGTTGTGAGATGGTTTGGGATGAAAACCGTATAAAAGAACGACGGGGGAAGTATTTTGATCATTTGTATGGCAAAAACGTAGATAACGTAGCTGAAAATAGTGAAAATGTTATTATGAATGGAATAATTAACGAGATTGAAGTGTTTAAAGCTACCAATATGTCAAAAGAATGGACTAACTGAGGGTGTATATGAAACCACGAGTGAAATGCTTAAGTGTGGGGGCATTGCACTACTTGTCAGCCTGTGTGATTTGTTCAATATGTGTGCTGGGATTTCGAATGTTTCTAATGATTGTAAGAATGCTTTTATGGTTCCTTTGTACAAAGGCAAAGACAGTAAGAGTGAATGTAATAATGATAGGACCATTAGTTTATTGAATATTCTAGGCAAAGTTTTAGGGAGATTTTTAATTGATAGGGTGTATGAAAAAACTGTGGACAAGATATGGGGTGTGCAATGTGGTTTCATGCCAGGTAGAATTTGTATGGATCAGACATTCGCACTTAAACAAGTGATTGAGAAATGTTTGGCATTAAGGAAGAAAGTTTATTGTGCATTCGTTGATCTGGAGAAAGCGTACAATCGGTTAGATAAGAATATGTTATGGAATGTTCCGAAAGAGTATGGTGTGAATGCATGGTTTTGTAAATGCAATTATGGCAGTGTATGATTGAAGTGAAGCTTGCGTTAGGGTGGATGGAACTTTGAGCAAATGTTTTGACATTGAACATGGTGTTAGACAAGATTGTGTTGTCTCCATGGCTGTTTAATGTATTCATGTATAAGTGTAAGAGCAATGCTTGTGAAGACGTGGTTGGTGTACAAATGGACAATGTGAATGAGTGCTGCTATATGCAGATGATGGCGTATTATTGGCCGAGAAAGAAAGTAACTCTCAGAATAAACTAAGTGTGATAACAAGCAAAATGTACATTTGTATAAATCTCTCCAAAGCTAATGTTATAAAAAAAAATTAAGGATGGATCAGGAAATGATTGTTAGCTTAGTATAAATGCAAAACTGTTAGACCAAGTGAATTATTTTGTGTATCTGGGTAGAATGTTCTGTAAAAATGGAAGATTAGATAGTAAAATCGTCGGACGGGTGAAAACATCTCGAAGAATAGTTGGATGTATACGGAGTATTGCAAAGAATGAAATCATATCGAAAGAGGCGAAAATGGCATTAAATAAAAGTGTGTTAATGCCAATATTGTTGCATGGATATGAAGTGTGGGTTTGGCAGGAGGAACACAAGATTAAGGTGAATGCGGCTGGAATAAGATATCTAAGAAATGTATGTGGATAAACTCGTATGTATAGTCAGTAATGAATGGGTGCTGAAGTAGTGTGGTTTAAAATAGAGTCCAATAAGTCAATGGGAAAGAAGCGTCTTACGTTGGTTTGAGCATGTTGAGAGGATGAGTGGGGATAGAATGACGAAGCAAACATTTGAAGGTAGAGTGTGAGTATCAAAATAAAGGGGTAAGCCATGTAAGATGTGACTAAATATTGTTGACAAACGTGAGAAAAAGAGTAACATTAAGAGTTTTAAGAATAAAAGAGCAGGTATGACTCGGTGTATGGATGTTGTTGAAGCGAAGGGAGTATGCAAGGATAGGGAAGTGTGGATAAAGCTAGTGAGGATGGATTAAGTACGGAGTTGTTTTTAATCTAATCATTGATGTAAATTATCTAATTTAATGCTTTAATGGTATTTTCTGGATCCTTGTTTTAATTGCTTGAACTTTTAAGTTTTGTAGGAAAATTATTGTGTAAATTGGGTAACATGCTGTACTCATCTGTATCGGTGGTCAAACAGAATAGGTGTCAGCTTTGGTTTGTTTGAATTTTAACTTATGGCTGGGTCTGGGTTTCAACTCCAACCGGATATATTTATGTTTTCTTCCATACACGAATGTATACTCTTCCTCCAAGCAAATTATGAACATTTCCTCTAAATTATATCTGACTCATCGCGCCTACATTGGTGTAAATGTGCGGATAAGCCTCGAGATTGGTTCTCGATTCCCAAAGTTTACATTGCGGGTGATCTTTTTCACAGTATTATCTTACATCTCTTTATTCTGGTGTGACAGTGGATTCTTATCATCACGCTGCCAGAGATCAAATCGTTTAAGCTGATACTAAGCTTGTCCTACAATCAGAACGTCCAAACAAAAATACAAGTAATAAAACGTATTTCAATCGATAGAACCTAAGATAAGAAAATCTTACTTTTTTCCTCCCATCTCTCTACCATTCCTCTACACACACACACACACACACACACACACACACACTCTCTCTCTCTCTCACTTGTACTGTAGGTAACAGTAGAAAACAACTGAACATTTCCTGCTTTTATAGAACAAAGACAAATCTTGCCAGCCTAGTTTCCGCGAAAAAACAGCTCTAAATAGCGTGACAAATTAATTTTTTTCGAGGAACATTTACCACCTCCTTTTTTCCTTGTTATCCTAATTGATTCCAATCACGTTTACAACATACCTTTTGATGATGTGCGTGCTCCCGACACATTTGGCATAAAAACAAAAATGGTTATTCTATTGCACCTTGTTTTTTAACCCAAAAGGCTAACTTTGGTAAAAAAGGAGACAAGTGTTGGAATATTATTTGGGAGTCTGCCTTTAATTTGGGTAGTATAGTTGTTTTTGTAGTACAATGGCTTGTACATTAAATGGTAGGCTTAAGATGGGGTGAAAGCGAATGCGAGTTAAGGTTCGTATTTTTGCAGTTTATAGCAAAATATTTGTTTGGCCAAAATAAATCAAACATTTCTCAAATAGATACGTTTGGCTTAATTTTAAACACATAGTAATCTCACTAATCCTTGAATATTTGTCATGGGGTGTATTGATATTTGACCAGAAACTTTTCAAACAGCCAGAAAAAGTTCTGATCAAATATATCTTCAAGATTTTTTTTAGCGGTGCATCTTAATACCCGTTATAGCTATACGCTTATACTAATTACGCTAATAGATTAAGGATGATTAAGGTTGAATTTAAGAGAAATTGTACCTGAATTTGCGTAGAGGAAGAGTGTAAACCCCTTTTGGTGAAACCCCCCTCAATACACCCAACCAGGATTTAAACATCAATATCTCCGTCATATGCAGTCTAGTCTATTGTGAGAGTGACGCCTTAGTCTTAGACTATCACCCTCGCAATAGACTAGACTGCCGTTGCCAACGGGTAAGTCCGAGTTCGAATCATTGCGTCACTTTCCGTATGGGGAAGAACACATTTCAATTGATTTCAATTAGTTGTAATTAGTTTGTGATATTAATTGAAATTACACTTTAAAACAAACTTGTATTGTATACTTGGTAGTATAACAGGCCTTCCGAGTCACAGATCGTTGTGGTATCTAAAGGCCGATACACAGAATGCTAAGCTAAGCTATTCTGTGCTGTGCTGTCCTCTGCTAAGACTTTGTCAGTTTGGTTTCACACTCATTGCTAAGCTAAGCTATGGTCCCTCCTTTCACTCCAGAATTCAGTGTTGTTTCTTTCTGGTCTGCTCCAGTGAAGTTTAGCTATGATGGCGTTCTCCTAAATGTCTTGTTTGAGTTCAGAAGATTGTACTGAGGAAGAAAAGATACAGCTGTTAGCAGCTGTTTTGGAAGACGAAGAAAATCTAGGAGGTGGAGGTTTGACTTGTTCAATTAACGCTTCCATTTTTATATAAAAACATTTATCAAATATAAAACCTCAATATAATATTACTTAAATACTTGTGAAACATACTGAAAACAAAACTTCAACACTTCTTTAGTTATTTTCACCAAACCAGCACTGCGTCTGTTCAGCACGGAGCCCAAGTTGCGTTATGTGCATGCGCGACGTAAGATGACTCAAGATGGAAGATGGAAAAATTGCCCGGTCAGCAATCTGAAAAAACATAGCGCGGGCGTAGCAATGGTTAGTTTAGCTTTCTTTATGAACCAGCACATTTAAATACATGGTTCGCTATTTTACTAAAGAGTTAGCAGAGCAAATCTTAGCTTAGCTTAGCGTTCTGTTTGAATCGGCCTTTATAGGTCGCGATGCTATTGGTCGCCCATATGTATCTGACGACTCCATATGTCAGTCATAAACTACGAGTGGTAAATGAACCTAAGCACGGTAATAATCCTGTATAACTAAGGGGTAGATCATTAGCACGGTAAGCTAAAGGTCTTGGATTCAATTTCCATGTCCAGATGTCATTCTTCAACTAACTAAAATTAATACAATATTGAGTCTTTCCTAGTTGTTTCTGCTTAATAATAGTTTCACGGATATGTGCAGTGCGTATGAGTAATTCTAGTTTGTTAAATCGTGCTTGTGCGATGTGTTTCAAGATTACATCCCAATGAACATGGCAACTATTCAATACAGGGTAATACGTATTTAGTGGTTTTCCGGAGTTTAAATCTATAACACGTGTCCAACGTGTGAGTAGGCTAGTTCATGGGGTATAGGGGAGGGCCATCATGTAACTCAGTCATAGATAAGGGTGGATAGGCCCACCAGGACAGGGCCTGTTTGTTTGTCTAAATTAGCCCCCTTCCCCCTAAAATGGCAAAATGTAAATTCCAGCAACAAAAATAATTCTGAAAGAACTAACACAGCTTACAAGCTCAATTACATTCATCTATCTCTATCTATTATTCCTGTGTGAGCCTTCAAAATTTAGAATACAAATCAACCTTCCGACAAAAGAAGTGTAAAATTTCACACTAAATTGTTTTACGTTTGAGGCAGCTGTAGCTGAGTAGTAAACGTTTACATGTTCGAATAAACTTGTTCAAATACTGGGTGTTGTTTTAAATGTTTGATTAAGCAACCTAATTTCTCAAGTTTCACATGATGTGATGAATTTCACTTCTCATTCACCACACCTATGGTGACATTGAAAAATATGTTGCATACATTTGATCCATGGTCTTGTTGTTAAGTTTGCCCTATAATCATATTGTGGCTGTTGAATTCTAAAACAAATTCCAAATAAAAATTGTAATTAAATTTAGTATACGATTATATATCGAATAACATATTTTATTGACATCTTAAGCATTAGAGGGTTCAACTCTAGGGTCCATACCTAGTTATTATACATTTCATTTATACCATTTAGAATTAATGAAGAATAATAATAAACAATTAACTCTGGTTTATTTTTTTAGCACAATAAACGATCCCTGGTGGTTAGAATAATATATAAAGTGTATTTGTTTTGAATGCAACCATATTAAACGAAATTATTTATAAAAAATATTATATTTCTTGATCCTCACAGGCTGCAATTTTTCGGTCCACTGAAGGTCCTTTCGTCTGCGTGGGTTCAATAATCTCAAAGAACATTGTCCTGACGTCAACAATTTGCTTGGGAAAGTAAGTATTCGATACTTCAACATCTAAGTGCGTTTTCTTGGAACTCAACAATATTGGAATATTAGTGAGAGGGATCTATTGATCCCACCATACTCCAATTTTCATAGGAAGATAAAATTTACTAGATCTACTTTTACATATTCATACGTCTAATCTTGGAATCACTTTTGATGATATATCATCCCAATCTATTATACACGGCCTCGTGATGTAGTGGTCAGTACACCTAGCTACTAGCCTAGGGTTCACGGTCGCGATTTCTGGCTAGTAACTAAGGTATTTTTCACTTTAAGGGAATTATTCCAATGGTCACCAGGGTATGGTTAATTAGGCTTAAGTTAAGTTAAGACTCACACCGGCTCCACAACATCATAAGTCATCAAAACAACTCATTGAGGGTACGAAGTGTAGACAATCTCCTATAGTGTACCCTGGGCAACATTTTGTGACAACAGATCGGTTAATAGTCTACGTACCTGAACCTGGATGTCAATGTCCCTCCCGATCAATTGCACCATACGATAAAAAAAACTAGTATAAGTAATCTCTAATAAAATAATATATAATAGAATGAATTTTGGCAATAAAGTGTGTGGTTGTATTTTATAAAATGCTCTTCCTTTGATCATTGTAGTTTAGCCCAAAGGAGCATTAAAGTTCATTGAAAATTCACGCAAAAACAATAACATTTTACATATTTTACATTTTTCAAAACTTGGTACATACTTAATTTCTTAAGCGTTTAAGTTTTTTCTTAACACCACGTCTTACTACCCGTTTGAGTTATACGCCTATGTACTAATGTGTGTTAGGGATAAGGGAGGTTTAATTTTAGAGGAAGTGCACCCACATTCGCATGAAGGGAGAATGGAAAAGGACTTAGGGAAAACCACCCTCAGTACACCCAACCAGGATCCAACCCTGATATCTCCGTCTTCAACAATACATTCTATTGCGAGAATAACGCCTTACACCATGCAATCATTGGAGTGGGTTGGGTTAAAGTTGATTCAATTAAAATTAACAAGGAGTAATTGTAATAAAAATAACTAATAAATTCCTCACAAGATGGACACACAAACAAAGACGTCAGTCTAGCGATTTCGGGTACATTTACTCAAAATAATACCTTTCTCGTCACTCATTCCATAGTTTAATTAAATACGTTTAGCCCAGACAGGTAGTAGACGCATTGTGCAAACAAATGCCGAAGAACCGTATGGGCCACGTGAGCCGACCCGCCACGCCGGGGCGTGTATAAGCTTGCCTATCTCAGGTTTTGTCAGGCGCTTGTCCCCTCTTGTTTGTGAGCGCAGTTCCCCTGGAGACCTCTATCCGGACCAGTACTCAGTGCTGGCAGGAGTGGTGGACCTCATGGAGGAGGTGAGCTCCCAGTGGAGGTACGTCGTTCAAGTGATCAAAAGTCCGGCGATCTTGAACGACAGCGAATCGGACGTGGTGATCCTTGTGGTGAGTACACACACCTTGCGTCTGGTCCAAACTTTGGAAGAGTCAAATTTTAATAGTAAGGGTTGCCAAATATGGGGAGATCAGGGTTCAATCCCGGCAGGGTGCACTGAGGTTTTTTCCTAAACGATTTTCCACTCTCCTTCTGCGCAAATGCGGGTGCATTTCCACAAAAATAAGCCTTAACCATCCCATTAGTTTAATTAGTACATAGGCGTAAAAAAATAGTAAGGGCACTTACATGAAAACTGAAAAATGTTACTAAATTTACTTTCAAGTACGTATTCATACACCAAGTCGTGGCTCTTCAGCTGTCACGCTTGATAGATATGATTATAAATAACTATAAAATAACAATAATGATAAAGTAAATGTTATCAATATTGACCACAATAAGAGGGTTGTATTTTCTAAAAGGCATTTCCTATCATTGGTGTATAAAAGAGCCTTTGAAAGCTCAACCGGAATAGTGGGTTATGTTCCTGATAGGGTTAGCTCAGTCAGTAGCACGTTTATTTACTGGCACAAGGGAGCTGTAGTCGATTCCCGGATGGTCTAAAATTCTAGAATTAGTTAAATTGGGGCTTACTTTTTCACATACATGAAATAACAACTGAATGTTTTAAAATTGAGTTGTACTATAGGTCGTGAGCTGATATAATCAGTTGGTTTATAAAAATAAAACATTAAATGTTCTTTTGAAAAGGGAGAGGGTTTAAAAAGCGGGGTCTTTTTTGTCAATGTGAGTTCCACCCTCTATTACGGTGAATTCTGGTGTGTTAACTTAAAAAGAATCACCCTTCTTGTACTGCTCCAAGATATAATAAAAGTTGGCACTAGCCAGCACAGTGGTACTAAAGTGTAATAGCAGCAGATAAATTATTATTAATACTAGAGTTGCCATGTTTTGTATCAGCTCAACGCCCCTTTTCGGATCAACTGGAAAGTGAAGCCGATCCCCATGTCTTTGGAACCATTCCGGGGCCGCCGGATTTGTCAAGTCATCGGCTGGGGACCCTCTGTAAGGCTTCTCATTATATACATACGTACTGTCCACACCAGTGGTCACGTGGTCTAAGGCGTTAACTCACAGTGTATTGGGTTGCTGGTGATGGGAAGGTCAAGGTTTGAATCTTGGTCGAGTGCATTGGAGGTGGTTTTCCACATGTGATCTAATGCTGTGATTTTCCAGTCTCCTCTACATGCTAATGCGGATGCCCATCCTCTGAATTACATTTCTCATCCACACTCGTTTAGTTAAAAAATGTATAGTCATGGCACCCACTTGGTGGAGCGCGTGCTCTAACGTGCTACTCTTGAAGTAGACTAGACTACCGATAATGGGGTGATGAGATTCGAATCTTTGCCGGGTATATTGAGGGTGATTTTTACAAAAGGGTTCCACTCTCCCTCCACACAATTTCGGGTACATATCCTATAAATATAACCTTCTTAACCCTAAAACCACTAACGTAATTAGTATCTAAGCATATAACCAGAACATGTAGTAAGACACATCACTAAAAAAAAAGTTGTGTTTGCCTAAAAACATAAATTTTGATCAAAATACAATTTTCATTCATGAAATAAATTGATTATAATTTATTTTTATATTATATTTGGGGGCCTTTTTGTTGTCTGAGGAGTCATTTCTGGGCATGCCTTATAAATCCCCTTGTGTGTTCTGGCGGACAGAATTATGATGATGGTGACGAAGATCCTCAGGAGGAGGTGCAGAAAGTGGTATCGGTGGTGGCAGTCGACAAGTACACTTGCCAACATGTGTTCCCTAAGGCAGGTCCGGAACTGGACAAGTGTTTGTGCATCGAGCCACTGGATGAAACCAACACCGCTTGCATCGTCAGTCAACTTCCTTTCTTGAGATATGTTTTAAGATTTTTTTTTCATGAAATATTTTGTCTGTGGGTATCCCTTTTATATTTTTTATCAAAACACAAATTTTAGATTTACCGATTAAATGTCGGGCTCATCTGACCTGGTTTGCCAGTGGTGGAGAGGTTGGGCTTCGGATCCAAGCAGGGTGTGCTAAGGGTGTTTTTACTGAATGCTTTTGCACTCTCCCCACACACAAATGTAGATATATTTTTTAAAAAAAACCTCTTTCCTCCAATAAATATGAGGTACACACACATACAAAAAAAAAGTCTGAAGGGACGGATCATCATAATATATTTTGCCTAAGGAAATAGTCTGTGAATATTGAGTTTGGTTGAAATAGGAGAGCTTTGAAAAAAATCAATTTGTTTTTAAATTTCAAACCCTCATAATTACAAGCTTTAAACAAAAAATCAAAGCACACATTTAAAAAAAACTTTTCCAAATTGATTTTTTTTCTCTAAAAAAGCCCCTTGAATATGAATAAAATTTAGTATCCATCAATAGTTTACTAATATCATTGTAAAAAAAAAAGTACTCAGAAAAAAATAGTTTTTTAGTATATACATAAGCCATAATTCCTAGTTGTTTATTTTAGCGCATTTATTGCCCCGTTAGAATTTTTTTTTCATAACTCTCAGACAAATTCATGAATTTTCCCCATAGTGAAAACAAAAAAAATCTCAATTAGTAAGCTACTATTTGAATATGTATGTGTGTGTGTGTGTGTGTGTGTGCGCCAAAATAATCATCAAAAAACTTTTATGATTTAATTCACTTTATTATGAATGATCAAAAATTTGTTTTCAACAATAACTATTTTAATTCAATTTTATAGGCAGACGACGGCTCAGCAGTTATCTGTGATGAGGAGCTGGTAGGATTGGTCCGTCACGAGGGAGGTAATGTGTGCGCTAATGACACATACCCAGGCATGTATACAGACTTAGGCATGCTGGGTTCATGGACCTCTTTGCATGTCCCCCCAGACAAAATTAGCACATCAGAGTTTGGCAAACACTCAACAGCCGCTGACCCAACCTACCACCTTGTACTCCACACAGTTCTTTCCTTTATATTCCAGACCATAGTAGTGGTATTCATCATAAAATGATTGGACAAACAATTGGGATCATCAACAGGCCAAGAAACAAAGGGGGGAAAAAAGTAGATTTTGTCATGAAATGTGTTTGTCCTTGTTTGGACATTGTATACCTACGTTAGACTACCTGTTTATACCTTTGATACTTAAAAACAATGGCATTTTGATTCTTTTACTATACTTATATTTTCAAATATATATTTTAAAAAATAAGGTAAATATGTTAAATTATTCCGACTGCACTCTAATTTCTAATGTAAATATTGTTGAGAATATTTCATAAGAAAAAATGTATTAAATATTTTATAAGGAATGTTGTGAAAACAATTGATAGTAACCCATATTTTTTGAATTTTGATGCAACATGTTGTTAAACCCAAGTCTACTATCATGGTGAATATACATCAATTAAAGGAAAAAAGGACATTTTAAATTAATTTGTGGTGTTCCATAAGTATCCAGAGGGCCTCCAGCCTTGGTAGAGATTCACAGACTTTGATTTGAATCTAATTGGAAAAACCAGGAAGCTTTTTTTATTGTACTGCGTCATACTACCTGTTCAGGTTATGCACACATGTACTAATTATACTAATGAGTTAAGGATGATGGTCAGATCTAGAGGAAATGTACCCTTATTTACATGGAGAGAGAGGGAAAATTCATTTAGGAAAAACCATCCTCGGTGCACCCGACAGATTCGAACCCGAATATCAGCAGTCTAGTCTAACATGAGTGTGACACCTTAGACCATGTGGCCACAGAAACAGATAGGAAGATCTTCAGGGGTTGAGAAAAGCATGGGCGGATCATTTGGATTCAAACCTTAATGTCCAACATTTAAGCTGATCAAATGTAAAGTCTAATGCCATAGATTGCTCAGAATTCAGATACTGATGTGGGTGGTGGATACGTTTTACTTCCTCTGAAACTTTAGCTCAATCAGTATTATGTATGCCTAGTGAGCCAAGAATCCCAGGTTCAACTTCCAGCATGACTAAAAAAAATGTCATTGGTGAAATTGCAGCTTCTTCTTTTACAGTCTGCGAGTTTTTCTAGTTTTACAGTAACACGGTTTTATGTCGTGTGCTGATCTAATCAGCTGGTTCAGAAAGTAAAATACATATTTAAATCAATGGTAAAAATAACATTTAATTCAAATTTTAGAGGGAATTTTTTTTGATAATTCGAGGCCTATATATTGTTAATTTTTTCAAGTTCATACTCATTTCAAACTATACTTAGCAATATTTATTAAATTCCATCATATGCCAAGAATGTCCAAAATAAAGTTGGAGTTATTGACACACAATAAGTGAGAAAGCAGAGAATTGTTTACTGGCGGCAAGTGAGTTTCTCAGAATAGAGGTGGTGTTGGTTCAATTTTTTAATGCTTTTATATGACAATGAAATCACACGACACCCTGCATGGAAGGGGTGAACTTTCATGTCGGTGCATCCTCAATCTGGCACTTTTGTCCCTCATTGTCATCTGAGAAGGTGTACATTGCAGTGCTTTTACAAAGTCTTAGTGCAGAAAATATTCAAGTTTAACCCTTTTAGTGCAATGCCTATTCCAGAATTTGTGCGCGAAGAATGCCAGAGGCCTGTTAGGTTTTGCGTGTGAAGAATACCACAGCTATTTCCTCATTTTTTTTAAGGGATTGCAAGAAAATTTGCCAAACCTTTATTTATGAAGCAATTATTTTGACTTTTATAGAATTTTAATTCATATGTACTTTTCTTTAATAATAATGAATTAATACAATTTAATTTCTAAATTTTAGATTTGATTTTTTTTTCCAAAATTAATGATAATGAACATATTTAAAATAATATATATACATGTCAATACTATTTTGTTGTAGTGCATTTAGTTTTATACAAGAAATATAAAGTTTTGAATATATATGATTATAAATAGTAATTACAGGAATTTTTATTTGATATCCTACATTATATATTTTTGGGCCATTATTGCTTACCTTACAGCCAGATTTATTATATTGCTTATCTAATAAATAAATATTTAGTCCTACACATATTGAATAAGTGTTTTTTTAAACTTTTATAATGAATAATTTCATATTTAAAAAAATATTATATGAATTTATAAAGTATTCACTTACATTGGTGAATAATTTTTTTTATTCACATGACATAACATGATAATCTAAATAGTATATTTTTCTAAACTCAGAACAATCTAACCCGTTAATGTGAAAACGGTTTACAACATTACTTAGTTTATGAATGTTAGCCACATTTATGTTTTGTTTTTCCATGCAGCTCGTATTTAAACTGGCGTTGCACTTAGCACATTGACCCTCCCAATGTAAATGTACTAAACTCCCAGTTTAAATAACAACTATTTATGGTTGATTTTTGTTTCCAACCTCTCTACAGTGATATATGACACTACTACATATATATCTATAAGATAAAGTGAGAACTAGCTCATCTGGAGAGCCTACCTCCTCGGCTCTGGCACTTCCAACGGTAGTAGGCGGAGCCTATCAGAGCTGCTCGTGGCACTAAAAGGGTTAACCCTAATCAAAAAGGTTTAAGTGAGTAAACAGGTGTAAAATTGAAAGTGTAAAAGAAGTGTGCTATCACAAAGGAATATGTACTACAGTCAAACACTTATATACTTTATAAAAAGTTTATAAAGTTGGAATGTGCAAAATGGAGGAACAAGAAATCGTGTTACGAGGTGACCATCCTGATGTTGACAAGTGTGTTTTTAAGTTGTTCAAACAAAAGTGTGACCATAATATTTCTTTAAGTGATTAATTAATAATTTCAAGCCAAGATGGAAGAATTTGTTGGAAAAATTGATGTTGACAATTTTAAGGAACATTTTGAGTGACCATAATATTTCTTTAAGTGATTAAATTAATAATTTCAAGCCAAGATGGAAGAATTTGTTGGAAAAATTGATGTTGACAATTTTAAGGAACATTTTGGTTGGTTTGCATTATATTTCTTTAAAAAAAGTTTGTGGCGAGAGTGCATCTGTATGTGTAGAAATGGCTAAATTATGGTTAGCGGATTGTCAAATAGACGAGATGTCTTTTATTTTTAAGTGATTGAAAAAAAATGCATTTAAAGGAGAATGCAACAGGAGGGGAGGGGGGAGAACATAGCAAAAAAGAGTGACGACTTTATTGGGAGAAGATATGGATGGTTCTGATAAGGAATTATATGCAAAACCAGGTTGTTTCAAATTAGTAAAATGTTTACCAGTACATTATGACATGTGAACTAAGGCTGGGCCAATTAGCCATTTAGTCGATAACCAATGATGATCATATGGTTGATTTTCTTTGCAATATCAGAAGGGTAGTAAACAAATCATACATTTTTCTATATATCAATTTTTTTTTTCCATTAAATTCTTAGTAAAGATATTAACCCATTACAGAAGCATACAGAACTGTTCCGTATGATAAGAAAATGGTCCAATTGGCGACTTACAGAACTGTTCCGTTCACTTCAAAGTAGGGGCGTGAGAATTTCACTTTCTCAATTCGAAGCAAACTCGAATCAAATAAATGAAATATTCTCGAATCTGAATCAAAGTTTGAGTATTTTCTTTTAGTTGTTTTATGCTTGAAAAAATATTAAATTGTGTATATTTATATAATTTAATGCACTAAAATTACTTGGAAAATGTTCTATTGCACGATTGTAATATTTCATGTTAATCTGACAATATCAAGCTATTATCACAACTTCGAATGGCTAATACTTGAATTTAAATGGAGTATTTTAGCCGTCAATATTTGTTTTTGGCAAAACTTCAACGCCGGAATTTGTTTCAAAATGAAGTCAAAGCTGATGTTTGTTTTGTAGCTTCGCACTAATGAACTATTAACGTGGTTTTATGTCATTATGTGACATTTAAAAAAGGATTTAGTTAAATTTAAAACAAAATTATATTATTATTATTAGCATCATGTCTTACTACCCGTTTGGGTTATACACACTGATGCTATTGTTTAAGGTAGGGTGATTTGTGAGATGAAATGGAGGACCTACAGTTCAAAGTGGAAATCCGAACCACAGTGGAGGCCTAGCATTCCACGCTTTCACAAGTTGTGATTAATACAAGTCTTGTCAGAGATGAAGGAAGGGTTTGGCAATCAGATAAATCTGTCCCGGGACCGAGGATTGAACCCTGGACCTCCAGTACATAAGTCCGACACCTCACCCCTAGACCACTAGGTCACCAACAAAATAATATATTCAACTGAAAGTATAAGCAAGATGACAATTATTTTGAAATGCTACAAAAAATAGCCTATTTTTACACGCATTTAATTATTATTATTGTTATTAGCAGAGCATCTTACCACCAGTTTAAATTATATGCACTTATGCTAATGTGTAATGGTAGGGTGATTGTGAGATGAAATGGAGAACCTACAGCTTAACGTGGAATCCGAACCACGGTGAAGGCCTGGCATTCCTCACATTCACAAGTTGTTATTAATACACATATTGTCAAGAGGGGAAGGAAGGGTTTGGCAATCAGATAAATCTGTGCCCCGAGGATTGAACGCCGGACCCCCAGCACAGAAGTCTGACACCTTACCCCTAAACCACCAGGTCACCGCATTTAATTCATTCCACTATTTACAATTATGTGAAAAAAATATTACAACCTTAATGGGTTAGTAAACAAAATAATCATGGTAAAAAACTTATACATGGTATGGCAACTATTTTATAATGGGAAAAGGCAGAAAGAAGAACAAGGTATAGAAGTGTTTAGACCTCTTTGATACAAATCAAAAATTCTCAACTATGAGAGTAAATTACTAATAATTTATAATAGTTATTTCAAAACTATTACAAAGTTATTCAAAGGCTTCGATTCTGTTAATTTATTTTAATATTTTCCATGAAGAGTAGCTAACAATTATTATTTATATTTTTAAATAATATACTTTAACCAAGCAATAGTGATAAATGACAAATATTTTAAAGTCATTAAATTAAGTAATCTGTCAATATTTATAAAATAAGTAAGTGAGGTGAAAGAAGATTCAAGCAGTCCAGGAGTCATGAACTAGTGTTGAATTTTTCGGTACTATCACCCCTTAAATATATCTTCTAACTCTTTCACACTTCCTATTCCTTATATCTGTTTCTAACAAAGTGTTGAGCTTGAAATCCACATGGTCTTACTCGAAAGTAAATGCCACCACAAAAATTTGTTCCCCCTTACCCAGAGTACAAACCCACTTCCCCGTTCTCCTTTCCTTCCTTGCCATCAAGCAGTACAAAGGACCATGTTGTCTACTACCCAACTTAAAACTGATGAATTATCACCACCAGACTTCTAGCCTAAACATTTCAAAAGATCTATGAAAATAATTGGGTTCAAACTATTATGCCATAATCAGCCAATGATTGGATGGGTAATTTGCATCTTTACTTTACATCCATTACTGTTTCCAGCCTGTGGCAGTTTTTAATTCAAGCCATATATTTTCCACTATCGGCTTGCTAGGCCTGTCATAGCTTTATATGTCTTATAATCTAACTTAAGACTATGATGGGCCCAACATCCAGTCCTCGGCCATCAATTTATCACTATGGAAGGGTAAACCCAAACTTCACCAATGATAAATTTTCAGCCATGCCAAGAATCGAACCCGAAACCCTTATCTCAGTAGACAGATATGCTACCGACTGAGCTAAGGGGTAATCTGCATCTGCTTACTCTTAAAGTGAACCGTTTGAAAAACTGTATAAATCCAATAGAAAGATTCTGCTCTTCATTGACAACGGCACAGCCCACAAACCAGGGAGGGATACACAATTTCAAACATCATTATTGCCATCAAGTAGTTTTAAAAACTTTGGACATCATCTCAAGATTGGCTGCAAAAATTGATCTCTTTGATGTTGTTAGCATGTTAAGTAATGTATGAAAAAAAATCACTCCACAGACAAAAAGCAAACGGCTTCCATAAGACTGGTTTCAACCCTTAAAACATACAGGAAACTGCATCAGAAATCAGCAATGCAACTGGACCTCTTGCAGTTCCAGGGAAGTTGGGAGAGTTAACAGCTGATATGAACTATGACGACTTCCTTGCAATATATGGCAATATTGCTGTGTGTGTAACGCTGACAGATGGGGGATTCTTGATGAGTAAAGAACAAAAGCAACCAAAAATCCTGTGAAGTAGACAACATAGACAGAAAACCAATATCATCTCTTTCTGAAGCACGTACAAAGATGGAGAACCTAGGTTTTATATATATTGTGTTAAAATTGTTATTGTTTTCCATGTATGTATAGATTGTTTATGTGTATTTTATATAATATATACAAGGCATGTTCAAAATTTCCCAAATTTTTGAAATAGCGAGCCAACAAGACGCCGTAATAATGTGCGTTAGGTAATGATGCTTAGCGACAAACTTCACCATTAATTTACTGTTTACCTCATCATATTTATTATTATTATTTGTCATTAAACTGTATTGTTTTATTTAGGAGTTTGCTGTGCATGTTTTGGGTTTTTCAAGATGACTAAATTTCATGAGCAGCATATCAACATTAAATTGTGTCAATAATGAGAAAATGTTTACAAAGATTAGTCCAGTAGCAGGATATTTTTGCCCTACAAAAGTTTGGGCAGTTTTGATTTTTGGTTATGTTTGCGAGTTCATGGTCCTAATGAAATTCCCAGGTTTTTGACCTTATCGTACCGCCATCTTGAAAAAATGGTGGCCAAAACACATTTTTTCGCAATATCTCCTGTTTAGTGAGTCCTAGGATGCAAATTATTTATTAAAATCTTATAGAGGACACAATTTCCAACAACATTTGTTCAAGCCAAATTTTTGTAAGTCAAATAAATACCTAGCTGCAGTGTCGTGAAGTGGAGCATATTACTAAAATTCCAAGAATCCTGTTTTGAGCTGACTTTTTCATAATTTTTTGTTATTAATTAGTAATTACAGATTAACTGTTGCTATGTATACTTATTACTATCAAAGAGCTGTTTACTCATTTCCACATTACTTTAGGTAGAGTTGGCTATTCACAGTGTAGTCTTTTACTAAAAGTCAATCAAGATTTCCATCAGTGCACTTTTGAAGCCATGGTTTGTACCTGTCTGATAGAACAATGGCACATAAAGTCTAAATCTTTGAATCCCTCCACATGAACATTTTTCAAATATAACATGTTGCCACTATAGAGCATCAGTAATTTTTTTATATATATAGAGGGAAGACAAAAAAAAGTTCGGCATGGCACTGTTACATGTTTATTAACAAGATATCACGCATTATGGTCTAAAGAGTACAGAGCACATAAAGAAAAATTGATCCTTGCTCAACAAAACCACAAGTTGAAAAAAAAAAGAAATATATATATATATATATATATAAAACAGGTTTCATTTGATAGTGTCTTCCTGCTTTCAAAGCTACACATTAACATTCCTTTATTAATCAATGTTAAATTAAAATAAAAAAATATAGTACAACGGTTTAAAAAAAAAATCACCGGTATTAGTGTAACACACATTCACAACTTTATGTACATTATAATCATTTGCCTATCAAATTTATCAACACATTCTGGTACAATCATGTACAGGTGCCTTAGTGTACCAAAATGTTTTTTTATATGTATATAGATATTTTATATAAAAAAAAGAACTCTGTTCACGACATGACATCACAGCCAATGTTCACACTATCGCTGCTTGCCACACCATATTCTTCAATAATCACTTCCAACTTTTGTTTTTCCTATTTTAAAACAGTTTCAATTACAGCTGCTAATAAATTTGAGAAGCCAGGAAGTTAGTTATTTTATTTTTCCATTCCTAGAAATACCAACATTGTATAGTTCTGTTAACATACACCTTTTTGGTACTGGGGAGTAAGGTAAATATTGTTTTGTATTATCTTGCATTGATTCAAACACCTGTTCACAAAAACTGATTTATAATGTTCATATATGATGATTGATTGATATGATTAATTTTAATATGACAAGTGATGTTAAGATTTCCGCTTGTTTAGAAACTTAAAAGAGAGCCTTATTTATTAAATTTACATATTTTTTTTGCACATCACAATAAATAACAGCGTCATCACATTTACACTACAGCATACCAAAACCTTTTGAATACGTGATTGCTTTCATGAGCCTATCATTTAGTTTTTCCCGCGTCTCATACTCTGGCAGTAGTAATACGTTGAAGCATGTGTGAGCAGTTGGCAACCTAGAACAGTGCATCAACATGGTAGACTATGATTTATGCATGTACAGGGAGATTTCACCATTTGAGTATAGCTAAGTGGTAAAAACAATAATTAGGGATGATTTCTTGTAAGAAGATAAACACAATAGGTCAAAATAAAAAGAGTATACAGCCAGAGGCTTTGAGATATCCAGTATATTTCTAATGTTTACCCGAATAATCAATTATTTTTACATTATAACAACTCTGCATTACTAAACTAAATAAATTTGGAAACATATTAATTTAGTTTAGATTTGGATATTTCTATGTATGAAATAAAATGCTTGATATAATAATTTGACCTAAAATAAACATGATAGGATTGTAGAAAATTATGCTCAAATGAAAATAAAAACACTAATATACATTCATAAATACTCTTAAAATTAAAATGATCTGCATGTTATGAATATAGATGCATTCAAGTGTAATATTTGTAAATTGAAAAATGACACCTGAACACAGAAAGTGAACCTGGGACCCTTTACTTAGTTGGGTAAGAGAGGTCATATGGCATAGAAATATTAAAGTGTTTGTGAATATGTATTAGTATATTTATTTTCACTAGTGCAATGTTTTCTACAATACGATTGCGTTTATTTAAGGCTATATATTATTTATATATTCTCAATATTTGTAATATACTGTTAAAAACTACATCTTGGAATAAAGTATTTCCTATGCTCTTTAGAGATATGTATTTGGAAGAAGGTACATGAAAAGTGGATAGAAAACATATAAAGGGGAACAAACATGGCCCAGTTAGTTCACAATTTACATTGCTGCCACTGGATAAGAGATAGTGGCTGCTTCTTGAAGAAAATCGATCGTTAATGCACAATTCCCTGACCTAGTTTTCATTCTATCAGAAATCATCAGGAGGGAGAGTGAAACGTGCAACACAACTTCTTAAAAGAGGAAACCAAAAACCTAGAATGGGTAAAATCCACTATTTTACGAATTCCAAACTCCAATTTACCTTTGAATCTCGAATCTGAATCTTGGAAAGAATTACGAACATAAGAGGAAATATAAATATAATAGAAAATAAAATTTCCTACCTAAGTGTCCTATCATGCTTTACCAATTTGTTCTGTCTACCTTTTGTGCTATTTTGGTTTTCTCTTTTAGGAAGGTTCATTGCGCATTTCACACTCCTCCCTGATGAGTTCCGATAGAATGAAACCTAGGTCGGGGGATTGAGCGGTGCCGGCCAATTTTCTTAAAGAGGCAGCCAATATTTCTTTGTTCAATGGCAGCAATGTTAAGTGTGAATTGTGTTCTTCTTTTCATTGTAACAGCCATATTGTGTTTGTTATCATTTATATATATGTTTTCTATCCATAATTCCTGTACCTTCTTCCAAATATATATTAATAACTATGTAGAATGTAATAGAGAGAGTTTTTAAGAATTGTTCAAAGTACTCAGTCATTTAAAAATGGAGTGTGTTCAGAGATTTTACAAAAGAACTGGATTGTCAGTTTGGAGAGCAACTTCTTCACATGGATATTTGTCAGTTAAAGAAAGGCAAAGTTCTTCGGTGGTGTAATGAGCTGCTTCCTCAAAAGAATTTTAAAATATATGACTATGATCTACTACTCATAACTGGAGGGTCTGGAAGGATTAATATATTTTTCATTTCTTCTTCATCATACATCAGTTGAATGAATTAAGTTTGGAACTGAAACGTGAAGCCGAAAAATCATAAGCATGATTTCTCCAGTTTAACCATTTTCAGGAAAATTGACATTTTGGGAAACCAATTTTCATAAAAGAGATTTTAAATACTTGACTTCATTCATAAAAGTGATAATAATTTTAAGCATAAAAGTTTTGAGGCACAAGAGCAACTCAAAATCATTTATCATCTGAGAGCCGAGTTTGCCTGTAGATTCACTAAGCTTGGAAAACTAGAATGAAACTGTTGTCAAAACTTATTTCAAAATAATTTTCTTGTAGTGATGGTGAAGATAAAACTCTGCAAGCTCATTATACATTTAATTATCTTGATTCTCCTACATTGAAAATCATTATAATAAAAAAAAGTGTAACTGGAAACACACTGCCTTTGGTGACTGGCTAATATCCAGAAGTATGTGTTTCTTTAAGTTTAGTAATAACTATCATGCAACTTTTTAATATTTATAATAAAAGTAGGTAGTTTAATTTGAAAATACACATTTTATTAATTCCATATTTTCTATTTAGAAAGAAGGGGACATAAGTAGTTAGGAATTTAAGGAATAAATATAAGAGGTAAGGATGAAAAAATAACCAATATTATAGTGGAGAAACCTTTAATAAGTTTTTAAGTTGATTAGGGCCCTAAAAAGGTTGCCAACCAGTGTCTGAAAAAAACTGCTTCACTCTTACAAGTTATAAGACCAATGCTGCGCATCTAGAACTGTATATTTAATGGGTAATAATTTACAAACCTGTCCGAGTCTGGTCCATTTCTAGCAATTATTAGCTTTAGTTTCGAGAGCCCTCCAACTGGCACTCGATCGCTGCCTGTCGCAAACTGTAACAGTTTTCTTTGGCTGTCCAGGTCCATCTTGTGAACAATGTCCCAGAAATGACGGATTATTACACTTCCTGATGTGTAGCCACCATCATACTCTGTGGCTTCCTCTAGCTCATTGAAGTCAAAATTCTGAAAAAAAAAGTCTCCCATAAAGCTTAATTCATATACTATTACATATTTATTTAGAATGTGATTTGCTTCAGTTACCTCAGACAGTTAATTAATATTACATTCCAGTTAATTTTGTTGAAAGATGATGACAATGGTGCCAAATTCTAATTTCTTTCACTTCTTTTCATTAATTGTGTTTAACTCATACTTCAAAAACTGAGCAACGACAAGATGTAATGATTTTAACAATATAATCTACATAATTATATGGGCTCTGCAAGTAATAAGATTTCAAGCTTCAAGCTGAACTCATCATTTAAGCTTGGGATTTAGATCAGAAGTTTTGTAGGCTCATCATTTTCAAGATTCCACTTGATTTATGTATAAATTTTTAAAACACAATGGTAAGAATAGGCTATTTAATTTAAATGACGCCGGCAGTTCCACTTATACATTATTTGGTAACTTAACAAATTGTTAAAATTAATAAAAAAGATTCCACATTAATAACATAATAAAGCTCTAAAAATACTTTCAAATGATAAACTTGTTCAATATTTTTGTCCATTTTTAATTATCCTCAATTAAAGTTGCATTGCTATGACAAAGCAATGAAAATAAAAATAGCTAAATAAATTACTATAAGATTGAATTTTCATTGTTTTTTATAGGTTTACCTGGTTCTTTTCTGAAATAATAATGTCCGTTATATTAAAAAATTAACATTAAGACTATATTATATTTAATGTTTTTGAACCTAAGATATTTAAAACTTGTATTAATTTATAGGTTTAACTACAAAACAAGCACTAGTATAGTTACTATTTAGTTATAGAATTATTTTGGTTAACCTATCTAAAATCAGTGTTGATCAACTTTGAAATAAATATTTTACCAAACTTACCACATTTGAATAAAAAAAGAATTTACTATTTCATACTGTTTACTAAAAATATTATTTTAACCATCTTATTTTTCAATTCAAAGTATGTATATAAAGTTTTATAGGCATTAAAAATTAAATTACGATCAATTTCACAATAAGATAATTTCTAGCGAGAATACATACAATGCGCATATAGGTATGGCATTAAAACAGAACACATGATCATGCATGATTATTACACTAAGAGCTTATGAACAAAATATGAAACATTTCAAATTTCTAATTCTTTGTGATTCTTATTTTTACTTATGAGGAAAATCAAGTTATGGAGACAATTTGAGGAAATATTTATTAACTCATTAAAATGCCAATTTTATAAACTTTTTTTTTATAATTGGAAGAAGGTATAACAAGGGTGGAATGGAAGGTGGATAGAAACATATAAAAGGTACGACACCATTAGCTTTTTGTCCAATGGCAGCAATATAAAGTGTGAACTGTGTTATTTTCATTGTAAAAGTCATATTGTGTCAAACCATTTATATGTTTGTATGTTTCTATCCACCTTTCGTATACCTTCTTCCAAATATAACACAATTACCTCATAAAGTGAAAAGAGGTTTTTCTCATAGCGATAAACTTTTTTTTATAATTGTTAGTGTAATTTTAATGTATTAAAAGACATGAGTGTTGAAAACATTTAATTAATTTTTCTATTACATTTTAAATTTTTATTTGCTTGTTATTCTTGTTTTTAAACTTTTTTCAAAAGCATTTTACTATTTATAAAAATGAGTGCCATTGTTATTTCAAGATTGTGTTGTTTTCAACAGATTTTTAAAATCTCAAACTTTAAAGATGTGATATTTGTTTGTTTATACATGTGACATTATTAAATACTATTTTACTTTAAAAGTAACAAATTTATACTTATAACATTTTATAATTATGGATATACTATTAACTCGGGAGCTCTTTTAAATACTCAGCTCGAGTTTGACTCAAATGAAAAATTCAATGGTGAGAATATACCTGCAAAATGATTAACATATTGTAAAGGCGTACAAAGCTTCAAAAATGTTTAATTCACATAAAATATTAATTTATATTAAAAAAAATTCAACTTCAATAAATATGCTTCATTAGTAAAAATATTTAAGGCTAAAATACACAATTTATTGTACTAGCAAATTATAATTTTGTTTTGTTAAATAAATTAAGAATTAATGTTAACATTGCTAGTTCTGTAATACAGTAATTAAATTGACCACTGTGGCATTTACTGGATTCATCAGCTTAAGTCAAAATCTGTTAAAAATGTATGCAATGAAACATTTGGAAAATGATAATCAGTAATTACTCTGTAAAGCTATAAATATTGCACAATATGTATTTTACTCTACATAAAACAATTTTTAAAAATAATTGAACTTCGATTCAGCTTCAGGGATGTTTAATACCATTTGATTAAGCTTCGCTTCAAATCAAAAACGTGACTTAGCACACCACTAAAGGTTTGTAATAACAGAAAGCATGGTTGTTGTGCTTTATGGTATGCATTATGTACACTCAGTCTACTCTGAAAGGTACCTTGCTGAATTACATGATGACCCAATCTTATTCGTTATATCATAAAGGAATAATGCAAGGTAAGCTTGCTACCTTTCAACGTAAATGAAGGGTATACTTTAGAGTAGAGATGGACCCTTCAAATCCCTAAGGATATTCAAGGATTTGAGAAAATTTGAAATATAAGGCTAAAATCCTAAAACCAATTTTTTGTCCCTTCAATTTTTCAAGTAAAATTTGTTGAGCTTTAATACTGTTTATTGGTGGTTCAGAACCAATTTTATTATTATTATTGTTGTTGTTGTTAGCACCGCGTCTTACTACCCGTTCGGGTTATGAGCACTTAAGTTAATGTTTAATTGTAGGGTGATTGTGAGATGAAATGGAGGACCTACAGTTTAACGTGGGATCCGAACCACAGTGGAGGCCTGGCATTCCCTACATTCACAAGATGTCTTGTCAGAGGTGAAGGAAGGGTTTGGTAATCAGATAAATATGTGCTGGGAGCGAGGATTGAACCCTGGACCCCAGCAATTATAATAAATATTGGATGAAACCACAACAAGGTCACATACAAGTAATTAACACTCAAATGAATGTATGAATGTTATAATGTATGGATTACAAAAAAGAATGTTTCCATTTAGTTACTAATATATATATATTTTATATTATTCTATTATAGTTATAGTTCCTTTTATGTTCATAATTTTTTCCAAGATTTGGATTTGGGATTTGAAGGTAAATTGGAGTCGGATTCGAAAAATTGTGGATTTGACCCAACTCTAACATAGAATCCACTAATTTACAAATCCGAAAATCAAATCCAAATCTGCATTTAACTTTTGTATCCTGAATATCAAATTTGTATTCGAATCTTGGGGAAAATTATGCACCTCAGAGGAATTAGCAATATAATGGAATATTAGAAAATATAAATAGTAAAGGAATGTTTAATTTGTTTCTTAATAGGCTTCACTAGGATCTTAACATATATTCTCCTTTATAATTCCATCAAACAAGATAAGCTTGCTAAATTATAAACTTAACGAAGTGTAGTATTAAAAAATATTTTAGAAACTATTGTTGAAAAATGACAGAGGAATCGAACCCGGCACCTTTGGTTTATCAATGCTCATTCCAAGGCTAGAGTTATATTCACTAATAATTTTAAGGTCGAGTCTAAGATGGATGATTGAGAATGTCAACAACTTAATTGTATCAAAAACAGAGTTACTGCTGGCTACTTGTGGTCAGTTTTTTTATGTTGCATGGTTGTAAAAGTTTTAATTGCAAGTTCATAACTAAACTTGTGATCTATTCCCCCCCCCCC
>CABFOV010001363.1:74064-121132 GCA_902141375.1 Timema poppense
TATTATTATTATTAGCACCGCGTCTTACTACCCGTTCGGGTTATACGCACTTACGCTAATGTGTAATGGTAGGGTGATTGTGAGATGAAATGAAGGACCTACAGTTTAACGTGGAATCCGAACCACGGTGGAGGCCTGGCATTCCTCACATTCACAAGATGTCTTGTCAGAGGTGAAGGAAGGGTTTGGTAATCAGATAAATCTTTGCCGGGACCGAGGATCGAACCCCGGCCACCAGCGTAGAAGTCTGACACCTTACCCTAGACCGCCAAGTCACCCGATTTAATGAAGCCAACTTCCTGTTCAGTCTGGTAACCACCGAGGAAGATACCATATGGCATTGTATTTATTAATGTGTGTTAATATATGATAACAATGCACAGTAAAAAAGGGTTTGGAAAGGAAGCCAAACTGAGAGGATAGTCATGCTACCCATTCGGGTTATACACTTATGTACTAATTAGGTAAATGTGATAGGAATGAGGAAAGTTGACTTTAGAGGAAATTCATCCACATTTGCGTGGAGTGGGAAACCATTTAGGAAAAACCACCCTCAGTATACCTAACCGAGATAAAACCATGATCTCCTGTCATTGGCAGTTATTGCGAGAGTTGCACCTGAAAGAATAGTTAAGCTAGGCCTTCATAGAAACAAATAAAATTATCTCATAATCTTTTATGTTTAGTCCCACATTTTACCTTTGCAAGTATACAACTTTCAGTCCAATATATTGTTTACTCAGATACAAAATACACCTAAAATTGTATATGTTGCATTTAAAATATAAAATTGTACTGCCTGGAAATAATAAATGTTTGAGTAATAGAATGCCCATGGCTAATGGTAGAGGTTAAGGAAATGTAAGGAAAACTAACTTTAAAAGGTATAATTGATCAAATAAGTAAGAATGGGACCCTCAAATACTTAAGTAGGACTCTGCGAGTACTCAGATTTCAAGCTTTGAGCTGAGCTAGTCCTTTTAAGCTTGAGATCGAGATAAAAAGTTTTGTAGGCTTGTCATTTTTGAACTTTCACTTTATATATTTAATAATAAATTTTTAAAACGCAATAGTAAGCATAGGCTATTTAATTGAGATAGCATTACTACTTATTAATCATTCGGTTAATTAACAAATTCTTAAAGAATTAATTTCAATGTTCACAATAATAATGTTGTTCATTTTGAATTATATTTGATCGAAGTTGTTTACTTGTATTTGCATGACAAAGAAATGAAAATAAAAATAGTTAAGTAGATTAATAAATAATTGAATGATTCTTTTTACTATTTTTACCTGGTCCCTCTCTAAAATATTAATTCATGTTGAATTAAAAATGTAATATTAAGAATATATTATTATAGTTAATGTTTTCAAATTTAAGATATTTAAATCTCATATTAATTAATATGTTTAGCTACAAAACTAGCTCTAATTTAGTTACTATTTAGTTATAGAATTATGTTGGTCAACCTGTCTAAAATCAATGTTGAGCTTATTTATTGCAATACATATTTAAACAAACTTACCACATTTATAATAAAAAAGCATTTACTGTTTAGTTTTATTTGCTAGAAATATTATTTTATTCACATTATTTTTAATTTTAAAGTATGAGCATCAACTTTTATAAGCATTGAAAATCGAATTGAAGTAAATTTCTCAATAAAATAATGTCTAACGAGAGCCCGTACAACACGCAAATGCAACTGCACATAGAGGAATGGAAATGGAACAGATGATGGGATCATGCACAATTACACTAAGGAATAATAAACGAAATACAAAACACTTCAAATTTCTAACTTTATGATTCTTAGGCTTGCTTAGAGGGTAAATTCAATTACTGAAGCATATTTTGGGGAAATATTAGCTTATTGAAACGTTAATTTTATTAACTTTTTACCAAGACAATGTAGAAACACTCTACAATAAAGTAAAGTGATAGTGAAGGAAGCCAACCTGAAAGGATAGTTAGGTTAAGCCTACATATAAACAAACACACTTCTATATTTCTTATTACACTTTTACACTTCCCACTTCTTCACAATTCCAAAGTTGTACATCGTTTTTGAATTTTCGGAAATATTGATTTTACATAATTATGAAGAAACATTTATGAAAAATTAATATTTCTGAAAATTCAAAACAATGTGCTACTGTGGAAGTTTTGAAAAGCAGTAAGTGTAAAAGTGTTTGAAGAGACAAAGAGAGAAGTGTTTTTTTTATTTAGACCTAACCTATCACTTACCTTATATTACTGTGCAGTGTTTCAATGCTATCTTATTGTACATTTCCAAGCCATCATGCTTATTATTAGAGATGGGTCGAATCCACTATTTCTCGAATCCGAATCTACATTTTATTTTCGAATCTCGAATCCGAATCCGAATCCTAGCAAATCGTTAAATTTTTTAATAATTTACAAATAGACCTACATTACACAATATAGGCCTAAACTGTAAATTAAGATATATTTTAATCATGCTTTCAATTTCAATCCACCCCAACCACCCCTCGCATAATAAAGGTTAAAATCCAGCCAAATTAAACAATCTAGACTCATATTAATGTTTAAAAATCAAATCAATCCAAATTTGAGTGTCTTTTAGTTATTTTTAAAAGTGTTGTTAGAATAAGTTAAGTTTATAGAATAAGTTAAGTTTATACAAAAAGTGAAATAAAAAGATTAGGCCTAGTTATCCTTTGATCAACTTTAATCATCCTTAAAGGATATTTTATTGTATTAAGATAGCAAAAATAAAAATACAAACAGATATTTTTAATAAAGACTAAAACAACATGCTCGACAATTAAACATACATTGGAAATTGTTAACTCAATCATGTCTAAGTATGTTTTATTATTATTTTCTTTTATATCCATTATCTATTTTTGCGTAGAAAACAAATATGTTCGATACTTGCGATATATCGATTTCTGAGAATATGTTCGATACTTGCGATATATTGATTTCTGAGAATACATTTGATTTAAAACACGAACATATTTTCGACTACAATATGTTCATTCCCATTTTATAAGGCAGGACTACGTTTGAATATTTCTACAATTACTTCAATAACATATTTAAAAAATAATAAACTCTAAGTTAAAATCAATTTAAAAACAAATAATGGATTAGCAAGTCGTTATTTGATTCTTAAAACTCGAGATCGCTTACTAAGTGATCAGATTACCTGAATCGATTCTAAACAAACAATCGATATATGATGGGTAGCCCGGTAGAAATAAACAAACAATTTTATCGCTGTCTGACTGTTGACACTATTTATTTTTCATGAAACCCAACAAAATGTCTAATTTAAGGATCGTATGCAATAAATTGGGGTTCTTTGCATAGGTCTACATAACTAAAACCAGTTGGATAGTAAGAATTAACAGTATCTTTATTTTAATCATCACTCGGGCAAGTAAACATAATATACGTCATGGCGGTCGACTTTGTATCGTGTGTAATGGCCGTTGACTTTGTATCATGCGTAATGTGTTCTTATTTCTGTTAAAATTAAAGCCGTAATTTGTTTTATTTCAAGTTTATTTTAATTACTAGTTATAATTTTAAGAGTTTTAATGTGTTCATTAAAATATTTACAAGATTGTTCGTGAGGTGAAAGTTTTAGAAGTGAGCATGCACTGAAACGGTCGAGTCCAAGTTTCCCATACGGTTGGGAGGGTAAGGTACTAGGCACCTAAGATTTTCCACACCTAACGATTATTTTTATTTTTTAAGGAATATTTTATTCGTGTTTATCTCAAAATAAATAAAATAAATATTACGGATTAAGTTGTGCTTCCAAAGTAGGCCTAACAAAGTAATTTTTGAATTCAAAATATTATGCCTTGTTTATGAGGTGAAAGATTCGATCATCGAATCCTGTAAAACACCGAATCCTCGATTCTCGAATACTTGTCAGGTGGATTCGAGGATTCGAGTGACCCATCTCTACTTATTATTAATTTTATTAGTTTTTTATAAATATAATTGTTAGTGTAATTTTTAATGTCCTTAAAAACATGAGTGTTGAAACCATTTTTAATATTTTTTCTATTAGGGCCTATATTTTTAAATTGTGTTTTAAGTGTTAGTTTTAATTTAAAAACCAATATTTCTGTTTATTAACTTTTTTAAAAAAAATTATATTTATAAAAATGAGTGTAATTCATATTCAAAGAACATGTGTTTTAGTATATTTTTTCAAATTGAAATTTTAATGATGTGATACCTACTAACATTTAAAATAAACAAATATGTACTCTTAACATTTTAAAATAACGAATATATTCAAAATCGACTCAAACTTGGAATCCTTTAGAAATACTCGACTCAAATAAAAACCCAAGCTCGCAGACCCTTATCCTTAAGGATATTCAAGATTCAAGTATTTGAAAATAAAACCTTGATAATTTTTTTTTAAATTTACCAAACAAAATTTATTTTATAGGTCTCAACTAGAGAATTTAGTCTGCATGAGCGTGCGCAAAGAATAAAAAATGCACCGTGTAGACGTATTTTGCCGCATAGAATGAGTGTGCATGCATGTTCCACAAGCTATTTGTTGGATGTCTGTAAAGTGCATATGCTCAAAAGGAAATTAGTTGTGCATGTTGTGTTCAGTGTGGACTGTTTATGTTGGTGTTTTTACTGTAAGTTTTGTCTTAGATAGAATATTAACCTTTTGTGGATCTCAAGATAAGTAGTTTTGATATTTTAAATAAGTAATGCAGGCTTTTTTGAGAATCTTTGGTTACAAGAAATCTTATAGCTACAGCAAGATGATCCTTAACAAGTAACTTCTTTGAATGTAATATCCTTATTACTAGAGATGGGTCGAATCCACTATTTCTCGAATCCGAATCTCGAATCCGAATCTACATTTTATTTTCGAATCTCGAATCTCGAATCCGAATCCTAGCAAATCGTTTTAAATTTTAATTATTTACAAATAGACCTACATTACACAATATAGGTCTAAACTGTGAATTGAGATTTATTTCAATTGTGCTTTTAATTTTAATCAACCCCAACCACCCGTAACAAAATACAGGTTAAAATCCAGCCAAATTAAACAATCTAGACTCTTATTAATGTTTAAAAATCAAATAAATTAAAATTTGAGTGTCTTTTAGTTATTTTTAAAAGTGTTGTTAGAATGAGTTAAGTTTATAAAAATAACATGTGAAATAAACAGATTAGGCCTATATATCCTTTGATCAACTTAAATCATCATTAAAGGATGTTTTATTGTATTAAGATAGCAAAAATAAAAATACAAACGATATTTTTAATAAAGATTAAAACATGTTTAACAACTAAACATACTTTGGAAATAGTTAACTCAATAATACCTAAGTTGTTTTATTATCTTCTTACACATCCATTATCTATTTTCGCGTAGAAAACAAATATATTCGATTTCTGAGAATACATTCTATTTAAAGCACGAACTTTCGACTACAATATGTTCATTCCCATGTTATAAGGCAGGACTACGTTTGAATATTTCTACAATTACTTCAATAATATTTAAAAAAATATTAAACTCTAAATTAAAATCAATTTAAAAACAAATAATGGATTAGCAAGTCGTTATTTGATCCTTAAAACTCGAGAGCACTTACTAGGTGATCATACGATACGATACGATACTAAACTAAGCGTAGAGATAAATAAACAATTTTATCGCTGTCTGACTGTTGACAGTATTTATTTTTCATGAAACCCAACAAAATGTGTAACTTAAGGATCGTATGCAATAAATAGGGGTTCTTTGCGTAGTTGCAGATAATTAAAACCAGTTGGCTAGTAAGAAGTAACAGTATCTTTATTTTAATCATCACTCGGGCGAGTAAACATAATATGTCATGGCGGCTGACTTAATATCGTGTGTAATGTGTTCTTATTTCTAATTTTTAAAAAGCCGTAATTTGTTTTATTTATTTCGAGTTTATTTGTAATTCTAGTTTTAATTTTCAGTTTTTGAAGAGTTTTAATGTGGTCATTAAATATTTACAAGATTTTCGTGGGGTGAAAGTTTTATAAGTGGGCATGTGCCGAAACGGTCGAGTCCAAGTTTCCCATACAGGAGGGAGGGTAGGGTACTAGGCACGTAAGATTTTCCACCACACCTAATGATTATTTTTATTTTTTAAAGAATATTTTATTAATGATTATCTCTTTTCTCCGACAAAATAAATATTACGGATTAAGTAGTGTTTTTCAAGTAGGCCTAACTAAGTAATTTTTGAATTCAAGATATTATGCTTTGTCTATGAGGTGAAAGATTCGATCATCGAATCCAGTAAAACACCGAATACTCGAATCTCAAATACTTGCCAGGATTCGGTGGATTCGAAGATTCGAGTGGCCCATCTCTACTTATTACCAATCTTGTTTCCTGCTTCATTTATTAAAAATTTGAAGTGTTCATGTGTCATTAGAGTGAAATTTTTGAAATGTTCATAATCTAGTAGGTTTAACAACAATGTTTTACAGCAAGGGAGAACCCCCACCCCCAAAACCCTAAAATGTTCAGGCAACAAACGAAAATATTGGAAGTTAGCCGAAATAAACACATTTGAGCATATCAATGAAAAAGGCGGCATGAAAAGAGATAAGCAAATGGCAGGAAAATTCAGAATAATTTATTGCAAAGAGTATTAATTTTAACTAGCAGTGCCATCATTGTGTGTAATCAAAACATGTTTGAGGACAACTATGGTACAAGGTGGAAAGCATACTTGTTGGCTTTTGAGAGTTCGCAAACCTTCAACACCCACATTTATATTTTGAGTCTTACCCTGCTGCCGCAAACCAATTGTTCCACCTCCTCAGGTCGGAAAAGGAGATGAAGAGGAGACTCGTCCGTGACCATCTGGAAACCTTTTCTGAATGCACGAAATTGCTTGTCTATACATGTGTTTAGAAGGAAGTCTGCATATAGATCAACAAATTCCTGGAAAGAAGAACATTTGTTATGGATTATTTTTCTATACAAGAAAAACGACAATGTAAATTGCTAGATTTAATAATCCCCATTATCATAATTATCTTTCTCTTACCCTTAAATAAATATATTTGTTTTTGTTTGTATATTCGTGTTAAACTTGAAAACCAGTCAACTGATTTAAACAGGATCTCCCTTCATGTGTTCCTTATACTCTCAGGACAGACACGGGTTAGATTTTTTCCTGTTAAAACCCAATGAAATTGGTAGATTTTCTAATATTATGTCTTAAACCTTTAGATCAATGTTAATTATCCTATAAATATAATGTACTACAGAATGTAGTTTTCACTTGTCATAAATAAGCAATACAAGAGGGATAAAAACATATAAACGCAAAAAAACAACATTTAAGCCTCTTGAACAAAATCAATCTTTACCACCATATTATTCTTTCCTGTACATTCTCCCACGTAAAACCAAATAAGGCATCAAATTATTAACTATGAAGCCACGTCAAAAAATATATTATTTAATTACTGTTCTAGTATTTTATATGTATTCTAAATAGACCTTTAGACCAATTAGGTTATATTCAAGTTAGGTAAAGTTATATAAATTTAAATAATATAAGGCAGTTTAATTCATTTTGTTTCTAGTGAAAGTGGGAAATTTGTTTTAGATTCAAATATGATAGTTTTGGTTTATTTGGGTAGATTTAGATCAAGTTTGTAGTGTATATAAATGTCTAAAAGGGGGACCACCATTACATCGTGTTTTTGGGACAAATACATTGCATGTCCATCACGTTGTGTTAGCCTGTATTAATTGAATGAACAACCTTACCTGTGAAAAGAAAGCTGTTCCAGTTCACACACATATACCGCATTTTCCCGAATATAAGACGATACCTATTTTGAGAACTTAGGGGAAAAGCTTTTTATTAATTTTTAGATTGGTCAATATTTAGTCAGCAACAAAAAAATTAAAGTAATACTATCAATCAATATTATTCATATACTGTACATCGATTAAATTTTAATTGCTACAATGCATATTTTATTCTGAGTAACATCATTATCACATGGATGAATCAATTATTATAATGGCATTATAAAATATTGTGTTTTAATATAAAACTAGTTTAAAACACACCAAAAAACTATGTCAGTCATCATCACCTTCAATTGTTTTGTAATTGCTGAAAACAACACACATAAAATATTTAACCATGCGAATATCTGCTAAAATGAAAAAAATGCTGCTTTGTGTTAGAATTTAAACCGTACATGCCTTTTATTTGTAAAATAAACATATACCGGTATATCAGTATTATACAACATACAAATGTTGATCTTACACCAACATTTTTCTTCATGCGTGAATATAAGATGACTTCCAACTTTTCGAGGCCAAAAACTGAAAATAAGCCTAGTCTAATATTCGAGTAAATACGGTACATACCTCGGCTAAGGCTGAGCGGTAGAGCACAAGAAAAACATACAATACCCTCCCAAAATTGAACATAACTTTAACTAATGAATCAAATAGCCGAAGCTATCGTTTATGCATTTTAGAAGGATAACACCATTTAGATATCATATTCTGAAAATTGAAAAATGACACCTTGACACGGATAGCTCCTGGATAGCTCAGTTGTAAGAGCATTGGCGTACTAAGCCGAAGGTCCCGGGTTCGATTCTCGTGTCCAGGTGTCATTTTTCAATTTTCATAATATGATAACTTTAACTATTATATATAAAAAATATTAGTCCTGCTTAGAGGGTACTAGTATTGTACAGGCACTTACAAAAAAACACAAAAAAAACACAAGAAACATGGGGTTTTGTAAATATGTAAATAAAGGGTAAAAAATGTACTTGAAATAAAATAATGATTTATTTATACTGTGTTTACTTCTTCAGTGTTAACAGAGCGACCAGTATAACCACAATACTTAAAATATACAGTATTATTCACACATGTGCAGATGGATAAGATACTTGGTGGTGTGGTTATGGTACAATTTAAGTGACAACAAAGATAGGAAAAAAACACAAATTGATCCTCACAATGTTCCCATATGGGAACTGACGAGATGATTGGTCCTGAGTCTTTGGTACTCTTATGGGGCCATAAATAGTTCAAATAGTTTAGTCTTTTTATATCTGGGGTTCTTGAAATTCACCAAAAAAATAGAACTAGAATTGAATTAGTTGAATTTAAGTTCTTGGAAAAAGGTCGTGCATTGAATATCCCTGAGAAAGGAATTGGCTCACTGTACAAAAAGTGTCGCTGGGGCATCCGACATTACTAAGAAAGGCCTAGCCCTACTGGGCTATGCCAGATGGAATTTTTCCTCAGGTAGAGCTGAGGCACACGCATACCATGTTAGTTTCATATTATTATGGGTAAATTCACTACTATAAAGTTCTTTTCCCCCCAAAAAAATTACTCGGATCTCTGCCACGAAAACTCTACTCACCTCCATCACTTTCACCCCAATACCACTATTGCAGGAATACTCCCTCCTAAGCCACTTTGCCGCGCACCTTCCCAGAATTACCCCAAAGTTGCCCGAAATTGGCGGCAAGATTCCCGCAAAATATTCTAGTTTTCAATGTGTTTTTTTATAACTAATACAAAATTGTGAAAAACTCTTAAAGTTAACAACAAAAAGATTCTGATTCCTAAAACAAATACAAAAAAAAAACTTTTCTGGGCTTTCTCCTTGTCAAAAACTATCTGCCAGAAATGCTTTTCTAGCAACACGCTTGTGTGGCAGGTTCGTGAACTACTTAACTAATCAAGATGGATCCCATAAAAGAAATTTATAATAAGTGAAAATAAACCGAAAAAAGGAACTATAGAAAATGACAGCAAAATAAGGTACATAATAAAATAATGCAAAGATTAATATAATATTAAATTTGATATTTTTTTATTTTTTTTCAAAGATGTAAAGCTACCAGAGAACCACCTTAAATATTTAATATCTCCAGGTAACAGCAACCTAAACAAACGTGCTGCCAAGGCGGCCATTACTAACATCCTACAAATATATACCTATTAAAAAAAGAAAAAAATCACAGGTAATACAAATATATTACGAGACATTAAAAATAAGTATAATAAAAAACTAGGGGATTATTGAAAATCCTAACGTCATTTAGTTACTATCTATTTTCTATTATTTCACTATATTTTTACTAAGCCCATTTTACAAGAATTGGATTTGAATTCGACGCAACTCTACTTTTCATGTTCATAAAATTTAAAAACCAACTTCCCAACGTTAATTTCTAATTTGAAAGAAAAAAAAAAGATGTTTCTTAAATCTTGAACTATCTTATAGCTATTTATTCGTTTACCATTTCCCACTCATTACCTTCTTGTTGTCCTGATTTACATATATCTGATCCCCTTCTTCTTTCAGCTCATGGAAAAATCTGGTTCCAAACACGTCTTGGTAACAAATGCGAAACGTCTGCACATATGTTTCTTCCATGTCATCTTGTTCATGTTCCAACAAGGCCTTCAGGCCTGTAAACAGCGTCTAGACAGTAGGAAATCATAACAATTAGAAATAGGTAAAATCTTATTTTTTGCAAATTTGAAACTAACATTTTCTATATAATCTCAAATCTGAATTTGAAAAACTTTGAATTTTAGTGAAAATGAAAAACTTCAAAATTAACTAACAAAAGATGAAAAAATTTTATTTACAAACTAGTGTTACACATGAAACAAACATTCTTGATGAAAGTGTGGTGACCCTTAATATTGGTTTGTTTGTCATATTTATCATGTTATAAAGAACAAAGGCCAAAAAAGACAGTATTGGAGGGAATTAATTATTTTCAACCAGTTTCAGTGGAAGCAAGTTATATAGCGTCACTCAAAAGACTGGATTGCCAATGATGTGGAGATCAGTGTTCAAATCTCAGGCAGGTATCTTGGGCGGGGGAGGCGGTCTCTCTTGAAGGTTTTCCCACTATCTTTCCCTATAAATGCAGGTACATTTACTCTTAAGAACTACTTTCCAAATCCCTACCTTATTGGTGTAAATATGCAGAGAATCCAAACCTATTTTTATATATATTTGTATTTATTTTGTTATTTTTATATTTTAGCTAAATGTAACTAAAATTTTGAATTTACTAATTTGTTTTCTAAAGATTTAAAAACAAGCCCATGTCTTAAAATCAAAGATTAAGCTAAAACAGTCACATTTATGAACAGAGATGTGGGGCCAAGAGTCGTAAGCAATTATGGGTGGAGTCAGGAGTCGGTAAAAATGTACAGACTCCAATTCAGGATTCAAAATAAAACTTACCAGACTATTTTAACAATATATGGTAAATAAATCATTTTAATTTTAAGCATTGTCTTATGCTTTACAACCAATATTTGTAATTCAGATTGACAAATTTATTTAAATATAATTTCACAATGTCAAAGAAGCTTCCCATGAAGTAATCTGCATTGAAGCATTTTACCGCTGTAAATTTGTTATTACTAGTTAATATATATTAGTCATTTATGAGCGAGTCAGAGTCGGAGTCAAAGGCTTGGCGTACTGACTCCACAGCCCTGGTTAGATTAGTGTTTTAACCATTAAGAGAGTATTATGAGACTCTTGTGTGAAGTCCTGAGATACAACTGGAGTTGAAGCTGCTACTAAATGAGCAAAGCATGGACATGGGAAGTTAAGTCTCATTTTTAGAGGAAGGTTTTTTCATAAAATATAAACACATTTTTTGTGGCCAAAATTAGTAAAGGTTTACTTTCTATCATTATTATTTAAAAGATCATATGAATACATGAAAGTAGATCTAATAACTTCTCTAGCAACCAGATAAAGCCCTTTCTATGAAAATTGAACTGTGGATGGGATTGTAAGAAAAAGCAAACATTTAGTTATTCTAACTAAAGAATAAATTGATTTAAAAGGGCATATTTTCTTTTAATGAAAAAATTAAGAAAGCTATACTTATAATTGTTTGGATATAGCACTTAACATTAAAAGACAAATTAAAACTCACTGACCTTGTTAAAGTCTTCAAGATCCCAAAATGTGCCCCTTTTGCCCATAAGTTTTCTGTAAACCACCATGGGGAAATGGATATCTAGAATGATATTATTATAAATGGCTAGACCTAACACAATGCCTATCAGCGTGAACTGAGCATTGCTTTCAAACGACGTGGGGTTGAACCAAACTGTTTGTGTTTCTTGTTGAAATGTGAACATACCTTAAACACAACAAAAGTTAAACTGTTAGGAGAATGAGGTTTTTTCAACTTTTAAATCACATTACAAACACACTTCAGAAGATGTTTTAACAAATCAATAGGCCACTGATACAAAAGGCAAAATTAATCTCATTTGTAATAAAAAAATAAGTTTCTCAGCTAAATAGTTGTCATTAACATAGAACAGTCATTTTCAACCTGTTTGCTTCCATGGCACAGTGAATAATCAACATCATTATCATCTATTTCCAGCCTGTGGCTGGGTCAATTTTGTAAAATGCCTCCATCTTCCTTTATCCTTCCACCAGTCTTATTCTCTCACTTGAACCCTTTCTGTTATCTATTCCACCCATCTTTCTCTTGGTCTCCCTTGCGGTCTTTTTCCTACATCCATCATTTCCATCATTTACTTTGGTATCCTATCTTTTTCCATCCTCATTACATGCCCAAACCACCTCAGTCTTGCTTCCTCTACTATTTCATGAACTCCCTGTACCCCCATTCTATTCTTGATAACTTCATTACTAATCTTGTTGCACAGTGAATGGTAGGCTTGAAACTTTGGGGCACACTTGATAAAAGCTTTAAAACAAATGCCAAGCGTTTTAAATTGAAATGTAAAGGCACTGATACAAAACAAAAAACCCATCTAAAGCTACAATGGAGAGGGAGGGGATATATTTTTCAAAAACTTGATTGTATACTTACTAACAGCCACTCATTTTTGTTTTTAGTGTGGGTTGTACTTTTTTTTTCCAGTGTGCTTAATTTATTTTTGCTTTTAGAGTGTATTATTTCGCTGAGTAGTTAGTTAAATAAAAACCTTCTTGTACAAAATATATGGAACAGTTATTCATTAGGGTGGATGAACAAATAATTTTGGTTATTTTGCATTTTATCAGAGCACACTGGCAGCATGGTTATGGCACACTGATTGAAAGATAGAATGAGAGACACACGTGACGTCTTGAGAAAACAAAAGAACACTGGCTCAATCAAAAATTTGTTCTAAGAATTATTTCTTGAAAGGGAGCTCAAAACAATGTTATTACTAAGGATATCAAACTCAATACAATATATTTTTGTTGGTATTGAAAAAATTGAAAAATTATCCTTAATATTACAATTTTCAATACCTCAAGTCTTATTCACCAAACCCAGCAAATTGTAAATACAGACAACATGAACTTTTTGCCATGGTGAATCTTGTTCAAATTAAAACGGCTGTTTTATTTAAGCTTTTTTTTACCATCTGCACTTTGTTTTTCATTCACATTATGATACAGTATAACTAAATAAATAACATATATTAAATGCAAAATTGGATGCATGGGAAAGGAATGAAACTGTAATGGTGAAGAATCAAAAAATAAAATTTAAAATGCAAACATCATCATCATCATCATCATCATCATCATCATCATGATCATGAAGTTTCCAGCCACTGGCCAGGTCTGTTTGGAACATAAGTCTCTCTAACATGTCCTTTCTCCCCACCCTTTTTCCTCCTCCACAATGATCCAGACTTATCCTCTCTCCCCCATACTTCTCTGCACTCCCTTTAGCAACATGTATCTTCCTCTAAGACTCCTGCACCTCATTCTCCACCTTCACAACTTCAGTACTCAGCATCTTCTTCTCCTCCATCCTCCTCATATGTCACCACCTTAGTCGTGCCTTCTCTATCCTGTCCTGTGCCAGCTCCTCTTTACCTATTCCTCTCTCCCTTTCATTTTAGGAGTTAAAAGTATTGATAGGAAGTTTAAAATGTAATATTTAGAATCAAGAAAAACAGGAATGGTATATTTAATTCTTACCCTACATTAAAGACAAATTTACATGTGACTTACCATAGTCCGGATTAAATATTTCTTCAACAATGAGTTGAAAGAATTCTTTGGACACACCTCCCTCATCAATACCTTGTTCCCCTTCAAACTCTACTACAAGTTGCTTCTTAAGATCCTTTGGATTCTCCATGGCTACCATCTCCAGCTGCAGATCACAACAAATACACTTATTGTCAGGTTTATGTTCAATTTATGTGTACCATAGAGGAATATATTGGAAGGATTAAATAAAAAGTATGAGCAGGGTCAAATTTTTTTTATTTGAAGTAAATTTAAATTATGGTATAATATTTTTATTGTTTGTTTATGTTGGGGAAATAGTATCTTATGTATATTTACCTTACTTAAGACAATAATCATAATTTACAAAATATGTTTTATTTACTACAACATAAAAACTAAATTTTTGGTTGGACATGAAAACGTATCTAAATAGCAAGGCTAACTTGAAAAACTAGTAAATAAGTTAATTTTAGCTGTCTTCTTTTTATGGCAATGTTTGGTGATTAGCAAAACTTTTTTTTTGTGAAGCAAAGTCATAACTTGGCACATTTATTTCTATTAAGGCCATTGACAAAAATAATTTTATTGCACTATTTTAAAAAGTGTATAATTTTATAAGCTCTAAATAGTGATTCAATTATTTTGAATCATTAAAGTTCACAAGTTATAAGGGATCAAGCTTGCTATTTTATACTTTTTATATACCATTGTTGAGGTAAAGTAGTTAATATATGGGGCTGAAATTTAATATAATTAGAAATTAATGAAGTGTATGTAATTAAATATTTATATAGTTATTATTGATAGTAATAATAAATCCTTCAAGTCCTTAAGGATATGTGAGATTCGAGAAAATTTTGAATTCGACTAAAATCCTTAAAAAAAAATTTTTTATTCATCAAGTTAAATTTGTTTTATAACCATAATACTGCTTATTGGTGGTTCAGAACCAATTAAAATTATATAATGAATTCAACAACCAGGCCCCAGAGCAGTAATTTAACACTTAACAGAATGTATGAATGTTATAATGAATACATTATAAAGAATGTTACCTTTATTTACTATTTGTATTTTCTATTATTCTATCATATTAATATTTCCTCTTATGCTCATAATTTGTTTCCAAAAATCAAAGGTAAATTGGAGATTCGGATTCATTACCTAATTCTAGGGGTGTGTGAATCCCATTTTTTTAATGTGAAGAGAATCTTGAAACTTGTGAAGAAAAGTCGAAGCTACCTAGGATTTTTGTTGTTGTCACTTAATGCTACTTGGAATTTTAAAATTATTTTTCTAGATCTTGTTAGAAACCAGGGTCAAGAAAATTTCCTTATTTGTTACCTAAGGACTATATTAATAATTAATGCACACAGCCTTACTAATAAGCTTAGTAACTTATCAATTAATTTTTAATTTTTACTTACATCGTGCAGGTTATAATATTATTTTGCAAAATTTATATATACATGTCTTTTTATCTCCATTTTTCTGGTAATAATTATAAATTAAATTCCGTTTTCATTTCTTGCTTTCTGTATCAGCCATTTTGAATAATAAAGAAAATACAGAGAAGCTATGAAAAACTTTTGTGTCAAAATGCACTTGTAAATTTGTTACAGATAATTCCAAAGAGATAGAATATTAAGGACCAAACATTAGATGCGAGCTGCGATGATAGCACAACTAAAGCACTTTCTCTGCTTCATACCAAAGCTCATGGTGTTATTTCTTTATAGGTATTTTTTACAAAATTATGTTGGTGATAGGGAATATAATATATAACATTTACTTACCCGTTGTTGATCCATGCTAACATTGTGTTAGTTAAATTACTAGTCATTGTTAAAATTCTGTTTAGTAACTATTTTAAAATCATCAAATATTGAAAAATAGAATATTTATAGTAAGATAAAATTAGATTGTTTGATAATATATCGAAATTTCATCCTTCCTTCAAAATGTTTCGAATATGCGAATGTTAGTATAGATATCAAAGTCGAAGCCGAAGGAGATTTGACCTTCAACTTCGATTTTTCAAAGCTTCGCACAGCATTACCTACTTCAATGGTCCCATGGATGGTCTAAGGCATCACTCTCATGTTGGGCTAGACTGCTGATGACAGGGAGATCGGGGTTCAAATTATGGTCGGGTGTAGTGAGGGTGATTTTTCCCAAATAGTTTCCCACTCTCCCTCCATCCAAATGCAGGTACACTTCCCTGGATTCAACTTTCCTCATCCCTAGCTTATTAGTGTAATTAGTACAGGTGTATAACCTGAACAAGTCATAAGACATGTTGCTAAAAATAATAATATTAACAGAATAAATATTTAATTGTGTGCGCCTCATATTAAAGTCTAGTTATTATACTAAATTTCAGCCGCATATATTAATTACTTTACATTAACAATGGTAGGCAAAAAGTATAAAATAGAAAGTTTGACCTCTTATAACATGTGAACGGTTAAGATTTGAAATCAATATACCACAGTCTATAACTTACAATTATACACTTTTTGAAAATGCCCAATATTTTTTTTTAATTGCCAATTGACCTAGAATGTGTAGAAGTAAATCTCACTAACACCATTAAAAAAAATTGCTAGGTACATCATATTAAGAATTATGTCATGTACTTATCGCTGCTACAGTATTAAGATTTCTCTTTGGATTTAAAGTTAGAATATCTTCCGTAATTTTATGTTAGATTTGAAGTAGATATTTTTCCTTGGTGATCAAGTTATACAGAAAATAAAAAGAATACTTAATTCAATAATAAGATATAGTCATCCAGAATAACCATTGTTCATAAGGTTTAAGAAGTCAGTCTTACAATATGTCAAAATTTAACAAAAATATGTCCTGGTTACTCGATCAATTGCTTAGTTATAGCTGTAAATTCAAATTGCTTGATATCAGCTACTAAACAAAAAACCTATAGAGCGGCAAACATGTTGAAACTGAAAGAAAGATAGAAAGGCCTATGCTCAAAGAATATACCTACAAAATTTCGTTAAAATTGGTCAATGCATTTGACAGTTAATACATCTTTCTCTGGACAGACAGACAAAATTAAAATGGTCACTTTAAAATAGAACCTTGCTTGGCTCCTTCAATAAATGTTTAAATAGACTCTGTATTATCATTTAACAATCATAAATGGCTCACAAAGGGCAGGATACACATAATAAAACAGACAATAATGAACTATAAAAACTGTCTCAGAGTATTAAAAATAGGTACTCACGGATGCACATTATTTTGTCATTAGTTAATATATTCACTAATGAATATAATTAAATATACATTCTTGTTTATACTAAGATAACATTGTAGTTACTTGCTAACCTTGGATTTAGGGGTGTGAATACATTAAAAAATTCAAATCATTTTTGAACATATCCTCCCAAGCTATTTGTATATACATATATATATATATATATATATATAATGTATCAGTCTGGTGATAAATCATAGTTATTTAAATGTAGCATTTTGAGCAATTTTCAAGATAAATTGTGAACTCAATATTAAAATATAGGGATGGGGGTCCTCAAACCCTTAAAGATATTTGAGATTCGATGATTTGAGATTATAAATATAATTTTTTTTTCATAAAAGTTTGAATTTGTTTAGATCTTTGGAAATAACAGAGTCTGTTTAGAAAACTGAAATTGATGGCCAGAGTGTTTGTTGTGTTGACCACATGACACCATTTGCAAATGTTGACACTATCATTGCTAATGAAAGTGGCCGCTCACTCGGTATAGTTCACTTGTGGGTTCATATCATGGAGTATTGGAGCTTTAATACTGCTATTGGAAAGTGACACAAAAATTTTGCAAGAAACGTTTTACAAATTCTTACTTAAAATATTTAAAGCCAAATAAAATATTAAAATATTTAACAGCCAAAGGCAAATCCTTAAATATTAAGTTGACGAAGAAGAAAAATACACAATGTATAAGCATAATATTTTAATTCAAAATATATATTTTATTTATAGACTTTTCATACCCAAATTCAACTTTTTATTTAACTATATCTACTATCTAGTAATTTTACTCACCACAAATCCTAGTTTTTATTAATTGGTGGTTAGCTTCAAAATAATCACTGAACAATCTTACAGATGCCAGACCATTAATTCAACATATAACTGAATTTTTGAATGTTATGCAAGATAACAGGCCAATTTAACAAAAAAATATTTTCACCATGTCTTACTATTGTTTGGGTTATAAGCTTATTTACTAATTATTTATTGTGTTAGGGATGATAAAGTTGAATTTAGAAAAAGTTTACACATGTGTGTGTGGGGGGGAGTGGAAAACCATTTAGGAAAAACCACTCTCAGTACACCCGACCAAGATTTTAACCCTGATCTTGCAGTCATAGGCAGTCTAGTCTCTTAGGAGAGTAACACCTTAGGCCATGTTGCCACCAAAGTGGGTAAAATTTAGTTACTATTTATATTTGCCATATCCTTTTAATTTTTTTTTTTTTTAAGATTAAAATTTGAAATTTGTTGGTAGATTTGAATTTGTGAAATAGTGGATTCGACCCAACTCTATTAAATTATATAAAGTTATAATTATCTCACCTCTACAAGGGCATCATCTATGATGTGGTCCCTGCGTACTTTAAGCCTGAGGTATGGATTTGTGTACTGGCTCCCTCCAGAGTTAAAGATAGACAACCTTCGTTCACTGTACATGCGGATACGATTGTCATAATAAAGTCCTAATGTTTTTGTTGCTGGCATAAGGATGAACGCATAGTTCATGAAGCTAAACTTGCGACCTGAATAAACATAAAATAAATGTTTTGAAATAATGTTATTCAATTAATTATTTACTTATGTTTAACTGTATAACCATCCGTGAACGTAGTATAGCCATAAAATTGCTAATTTAATACAAATGGTTTAAATTTGGAGGAATAGCCATCCAACACACTTACTTGAGTGATACTGAAGTAGAAAATGGCTCAGTAAAACACCAAAATTGACACATTTCTTCTAACTTAAATAATATTTTTTTTATTTTGTACTTTAAAAACAATTTAAACCTATTTTCCTATCACAGCCCATTTAATCAATGTAATATATCTGTTGAGAGCTACATTCAATAAAAATGAGTAAAGAGGAATATAAGGATTGAAAACTTCTCATGAAAAACTGCAGTTTCAGAAATTTTCTAATAAATGAAGACCTAGTCCTCCTATTCTTCTATAATATATTAATCAAAATCATCAACTGTTTACAGCCTTTGGCCAAGTCAAATTAATTAAATGCTTCCATCTTCCTCTATGATCCTCTCATTTATTTGCACATTTCGTGTTATCTGTTCCTCCCATCTCTTTCTTGGTCTCCCTTGAAGTCTTTTTCCTACACACTTCATCTCCATCATTCTCTTTTGTATTTTCTCCTTTTCTATCCTCATTATATGACCATACCATCTCAGTCTTGCTTCCTCTACTATTTCAAGTACTCCCTGTACCCCCACTATTTTCTGGATAACTTAATTCCTAGACCTGTTTCTTCTCATGACAGCTAACATGCTCCTCACAAACTTCATTCCCAAAGCCTCCACTTTCTTACTCCTTCTTACATTCAGTGTCCATGTTCATGCTGCATATGTGACTAATGATACAAAGTACACCTTATAAAACACTTACTTACACTTCAAGGGAACTTCTCCCCTCCAAAGCAGGTCATTATGTGTAATGATTTTAAACCTTTTGCTTAAAATAAATCTTGTCTACATAAACTTTTAGTAAATTACTATTGTTTATTAATCATGCTACATGTCCAGCTCATAGAGTAAGAATGAAGAAGGTAGAAATAAGAGAAAATTCAACTTTATTTGTTTGGGGAAGAGTGGGAAACCATTTAGGTACCTTCCCTGTCACCGGCAAATCAGAATAGACGAGCTTGATGTTTAGTCTGTGTTAAAGGCATAGGAAGTTAATTTTATAGAGGTGGGGAAGGAGGAGTCCTCTATTAAATGTTACTATACCGTTAGCCAAAAGCCCATAAAATTTGAGTGGAGGAGAGGGGGTATGTTCGGACCTCCCTGAACTACTTATTCCTACACCTTTGATGTGTGTGCTGAAAGATGCAAATTGTAAAATTATTGTTATTATTATTGTTATATATAAAAGGGTAGAATGATACTTACTACACACAGTATGAGAGCATTATCTCATGAAAAGTTTTTTTTCTTATTATTTCTCAACCAAACTGTTATGAGAAAAGTTACATTGTATACATTTTTATTAAAACTTTAATATGAGTGGTTAATCCATCCCTATAGATGAGTAGTAAGGGACAACTTGATGTCTGAAAAACTTAGTTTAGTTTAAGGTGTTCCATTAAATCATTTAGTATCTGTGCATGTATTAATTTTATCATGTAGATAAGACAAATCTCTGAGGTGGTTTTATGTATAGTATGTTAAGGAAAACTTAGAAGTAGCTACTAATATAAAACACTAGAGCCTATTAAATCCGATGCCTTAGCTCAATTGGCAGCGTGTTTGTCTACTAAGCGAAGGGTCCTGGGTTTAATTCTCGGTATGGCCAAAAAATGTATCTTTGATGAAAAGTAGGTTTACCCTTTCACAGTAATGAATTAACAGTTGGGAACTATATAATGTGTCTGTCCTAGTTTTAAGTTAGATTGCAAGGCCTATGAAGTTACAACAGACCTAGAAAGCAGGAAGTGGAGAATATATGGCTTGAATAAAAAACTGACCCAGACCACAAGCTGGAAACAGTAATGGGTGTGGAAAAAAATAAACAAGTACTAAGTAAACTTCTTTAAGAAGAACAAAGTTTTGACTTGTGGAGCCAAATTTTTCGAATTAGATAACATAAGATGTATATGTTTCTATACACCTTTCCTGTACCTTCTTCCAAATATAATACAATTACCTCTTAAAGCGAAAAGAGGTTTTCCTTATAGAGTTATAACATAGGATTTGAAATTTTGATTCCTATGCCTGTCATAGCTTCATATGCCTTATAATCTAAATTAAGACTAGGAAAGGCATGACATCCTGTCCCCGACCATTAATTTGTCAGTGTGAAAAGGTAAACCCACATTTCATCAATGATAAATTTTTCGGCCATACCAGGAATCGAACTCAGGACTCTTAGTTCAGCAGACTGACTGAGCTAAGGTGTCAGATTAGTACTCGTTTATCCAATTCGTTATTTAAACTTGACCATATAAACTTGTGAATGTTATAATATTAATAGTCTATTCATTACCAAGAAGGTTTTTTACTGACATTGTTATTTGACTAAATTAATATATATATAAAATTTAATCTAATATTAGATTTTTTATATATGTATAATTTAATCTAATATTAGATTATATATATATAAAATTTAATCCAATATTAGATTTTTTATATATATATATAATTTAATCCAATATTAGATTTTTTATATATATATATAATTTAATCTAATATTAGATTTGAATTTGTTAACATTTGTTATTAAAAAGATTATATTTGGATTCAAAACATTTTTACTATAAAATATTTGATTTGAGTTAGTAAGCAAATATTTAAATTAGTTTCTAAAGTGAAAATGTTCGATTTGCTCAAAAATAATAAGTTTGAAGCTAAATGTTAAATGGTCGTTATTTACATTTGTGGTTAAAACTTTCCAACCTGAATGCAAAGAAGTTTCTCCACTCTTGTAATAAGCAAAATCCTTATCCATTTCTATGGCATCACAGAGAGGCTCGTTGTAGAACTCTGTGAAAAGAAAAAGAGGACTTCGAGAGTCAAGAACATTGACCCCTAGCTCGAGAGCCAAGGGGTCTTCTTGAGGTGTGTGGCGTGGGCCCTTGTTTCCAGTGATGTCATTTAGGTGAGAGTCGTCCTGAATGGTTATACTAGTGTCTTCTTGACGCAATTCAGGGGAGTCCAGTTTGCCTGCTAAAATATTGGCGTAATACACCACCTGTACGTAAACAGAAAATTAAAAGTGGCATATATTAAACTATAGAGTAAAACATGTTAAGCAAGTATGAGTCATTTTACCCAATAGCTATTAACAAATTTAAATAAAAACATGTACTCTGCCGAACCAATGCTTCAGGAAGCTCTATAGCCTTAACAAATCTACTACAACAAATAAGTATTGCAAGTGATTTTGACTTTCTGAAGTGACATTTATAATTTTATTGAATTTATTTGCTGCCTTAAACATCAGACACCCTCTAAATAAATCTGACAGGCTTCTTTCTCAAATAGATCTGAGAGCCTTCTTACTCAAAACATTTTATCTTAGAGACTTCTTCACCAAAATATACTTTGTTTGGCCATGCATTTCACATCTAAAAACATTTCCTTATGGGTCTACTGGTATGATTTCCCTTGCGTTCCACATTAAAATTTTCCACCATCTTTCTAACTATTGTGGGTGAAATGTTTTCCCTAAAGGCTAAAGATAAACTCTTTATTCATTTCCCTTGGATAAAGTAACTAATCCTTGGATTGAATGGTCTGTGTACCACTAAAAAAGATTTTAAAAATGGCTGATATCCTTATATAATTGGGAGTTCCAAGACATTAAGGGCATGAAAAAATGGTGTTACCTTCATAAGTCTGGTTGGAGCTGTGATGGCATCCTCATCCTGGATGCAGTAGTCCCTAGTGAAATGACCTGATATGACCTTGAGGGTGACCAGTTGCTGCAGGGCCTCTAAAAGGCCTTTCAGTCTAGACCTAGAGTGTCTAGCCCACACCCGGGCCAGCTTGGCCTGTACACACACCGGGAGATGACCTGCCGCCTTGCAGAGGTATGGTAAGGCACGCTCCAGGTACTCGGATGAGCCTAATGCCGGGATCTCGCACACAATGACCAGAGCTGTCAACACATCCAACGAGTTTCTCCTGTAAACCCGTAGGGAGAGCTTCATATCCTCTGCTAGTGTCGTCAGTGCATTCACAAGTGCACTTTCAAATACTGTGCCAGGAACCTGAAAGTAGCATGCAAAAAAAAGAAGAAGAAAAAAATACAAACAATCTAGTAAAATGTTTTGACCATCCAACACTAACCCTATTTTATGTATGAAAACTGAGTGGAAACACTGTAAGGTAATGTGATGTCAGTATTAGAGAAAGAAGACAAACTGAAAGGATAGTTGGACTAGATCTTGATAAAAGCTAGAGTAGAGTCAAATTCACTATATTATGAAAGCGAATCTCTAATTTGAATCTCTAATTTACCTTTGAATCTAAAATCCAAATCTGAATCTTGGAAAAAAATTATGAACATAGGAAATATAAGAGACTAATAGAAAATACTATATTGACTAAAAGTTCTTATAATCCATTCATTATAGCATTAATACATTCGGTTAAGTGTTAAATTTCTGGTCTGGGGCCTGGCTGTTAAGTTCATCCTATAACTATAAATGATTCTCAACCACCAAAAAGCAATGTTAGAGCTCTAAAACAAATTTCACAAGAAAAAATAATGTATATATAATTTTTTCTTTGAGGATTTGATACGCGAATCCTTAAGAATTCAGTTTAATAATAATAATAATGATGATAATAATACCTGTTCAGGTTATACGTTTAAGTACTAATTACGCTAATGGATTAAGAATTGGGAAGGTTGAATAAAGAGGAAGTGAACCCGCATTTGTGTGGAGGGAGAGTGGAAAACCATTTAGGAAAAACCAGCCCCAGTTCACCCAAACAAGATTCGAGCCTCGATCTCCCTATCCTCAGCAGTCTAATGCAACACAAAAATAGAGTATTAGCTAACCCCGCAACCAAGGCTGGTCTATTTATCCCATAGAAACAAACAAACTTATCTCTTCATTTCTTTACATGCATTCTTCTTCATACTTAATTCTTCTGATCACTTAAAAGTTACACATAATTTTGAATTTTCAGAAATATTCCTTTATTGTATCCAATAAACTATCAACCCTCCATCTAGTAATATCAATATGGGAACCTATCATCTAGCAACAATGCAAGTTTGAGTTACCCTCCAACTTTTTTTTAAATAATAGCTGCCAGTTATTTTTGTGTTTTTTGCAATTATAAACGAATATTTCAAATAATTCAAAATTATCAGTAATTGTGAAAGTAACCAGAAAAAGTAGGTGTGAAGAGATTATGAAGCAATAAAGAAATAAACTATTTCTTCTATCAAAGGTGACCTGGTAGTCTAGGGGTAAGGTGTCAGACTTCTGTGCTGGGGTCCGGGGTTCAATCCTTGGTCTCGGCAGAGATTTATCTGATTACCAAACCCTTCCTTCACCTTTGACAAGACATCTTGTGAATGAGGGGAATACCAGGCCTCCACGGTGGTTCGGATTCCACATTAAACTGTAGGTCCTCCATTCCATCTCACAATCACCCTACCATTACACATTAGCGTAAGTGTGTATAACCCGAACGGGTAGTAAGACGCGGTGCTAATAATAATAATAATCTTCTATCAAAGCCTAGCCAAACCATCATTTCAGGTTGGTTTGACTCATCATCAATTAGAATAAATTATTTTATAGAACTTCCGCAATGTTTTCATGGATTTTTAAGTCAGTGGGTAATGTTTTGGTCTTATTCTAGTAATAATTGCTATAAATAATATTGTATGTACCATGAATTATTTTTTAGATTAGCTGTATTGTATGTTTAATTGAGGAGTGCCAAATTAATTTTGATGTGTTTACTTATATGAGGAACTATTTTCTAGTGATTAAAAGATACATATAAAATACAAAATAAAACCCTGCATATGTCTTTTTCGTTTGGTAGTCCTCCTAACCCGCTTCGGTGGCTTAATGGTATGAGGCGCTAGTCTTGCAGTAGACTAGACTGCCAATGGCGGGGATATAGAGGGTTGAATCTCATGTCGGTGTACTAAGGGTGGTTTTTCCCTAAAGGCTTCCTATTTTACCTCCATGCAAATGTGGGTACTCTTCCTCTTACCTACCTAATCCATAAAATCATCAGCATAATTGGAACATAAGCATATAACTCAAGAGGGGAGTAAATTGCAATACTAAAAAAATTCCTTCTATATATATTATCATTAAGGATTTTGGTAAATAAATATTTGCATTTTTGTCATAAAAAAAACTATAGTATTGGTTTAAAAATTATCTGAAAATAAACAAAAACTTTGTCATAAAAATGGTTTTGTAACAATTGGAAAACTAAAAAATATAACTTTTTTGGACAATGAAACCAACATTTTAAAACTAATTTAAGAGAAAAAACTTTTGTAAGTTGGCAAATCCTTGATGAGCTATTTAGAGTGGTCTGCTCTTACATTTATTTAATTAGATGCATCTATAAGTTTTTTGAAGTGATTCCTGCCTGGAAAATGTTAGTAAATAGGATGCCTCTAGATGTTATTTCCAGTAATGGTACATACTCAGTAAATTTTTTAAATGTCTATACCCCTAGAAGCTAATTAGAGTGGTCCTCACTTTTAAATTCCCGACAAATGGACACATTCAATTACTTTTCTCAGGTTTTTCCTCTGTGCACAAAATTTAAGCTTAGCTCTCAATCCGCTGTCATTATTTTAGGTGTTTTTAGTGTTTACAAATATAATGTAAAATCCAATCATAAAAGAAAGAACAATAAATTATTCCAGCTCATCGTAAAAACCAAAGTTACAATGAAATCACAAAAGAAATTAGAAATTCTAAGGCTTGCAAAGATCACAAGCAGCCAGAGATAGATGTAGAAAAAGACATAGAAATATTAGTTAAATATATTCTTTTTTTGTCTATAAAGGAAATATAAGTAATGTGTAATCTAACCATACATTAAGCAAAATTGCTGATGATTACTTTTAAAATGTCAAATTAAATACATAATAAATATTTTGTCATATATTAGAGATGTCATCTAATAAAACTCGTGGGTTTTAAAGAAAAGTATTTAAGTTTATATAGATGAGAATAAAATTAGGATCTACACAAATGTATATCTGATAGATTATCCTTGAAATCAATGTGTATTGCCAATACTATTATTTGCATTCTAACAAACAGAATTTTGCAGAGAAACCATGAATTTTGTTCTAAAATGAGGGTATTATTAAGAATTTGTTAAAAAAAAAACTTCGATTTTGCTTATAAATACAGTGAACTAAAAATATGTAGTAATGATTTCTTTGAACTTTTAACTAGTTTAAGTGCTTTTAAGATGGATTTTTCAAAAGTTTTGTAAAAACACGGCTCGCAAAAAGTTGGTGTCCATGCCCATCATTTATGGCCTATCTCCTTTAACTATTTTGTGTCTCTTTTGGGAAAATGTGCTGCACAATTGGCATAGAAACGACGGCTTTACTTACTCTGAAGAAAGTTGTGCTAAGGATTTTTATCGCTCAAGAAAACTCTTATCAATCCCACTGGGTTTGAACACGTGAACAATGAGCCGTGAGGTGAGCACTTTACCCCAAGACCACGGAGATCAACTTTATAAATAAAATTATGTACCTTGAAGAGTGAAAGAGTATTTTTATAAACAGAATTAACTTTAAAATGTGATATTTACTGAAAAGATAAGAACTATCATTAATTCAAAGAAAGAGAGCCCTGTTAGAAATAAAACTATTTTTATTACCGTGTCTTACTACCTTTTCAGGTTATACGCATATGCCGATATGATAGTTGTCCTAATGGGGTAATAATGAAGCAGGAGCCATTTAAGAGGTAATCTACCCATATCTGTGTAAGAGAGTGAAAAACCATTTAGGGAAAACCACCCTTAGTAGATTCGACTGGGATTTGAACCCTGATTGTCCTGTCATCAACAAGCCAGTCTAACACAAGAGTAGCACCTTAGATATTTGGCCAATGAAATGGGTAGATCTAACCTGAAGAAACTTATTTCATTAAAGTGGGTGTGTGAGAAAAGGCCAGTGTTTTTGCTGTTTTTATATAAAAACTTTTTTTGGTCAAAATAAATGTAATATTGAGCTTCAGTATAAAATTAGGTTTAATTTTATTCACATGGCAACCATAACAGTTATTAAATATCTGTCAAGAGTGTCCCGGAATTTAATGACAGATTTTTTTCTTCATTTAAAAAGTTTGTCATCTAGTCCGCTATGCTCATGACAGATATTCAACAACTGTTGATATCGCCATGTGAAAAACATTAATATCCATGTTTCTTCTGGAGAAATACTTGATTTATTATGGTGAAAAAAAGTTTTTATACAAAAACTGCCAAACACCTTTTCTCGCATCCTATACACTCCCACCTTAAGCATATGTGATAATTAAAAGTTAAAACTTAGATATATTGCTCTCAAAAATATATATAAAAATTGATTTAATAAAATAAAGTTTCTAATTTGGTATATATACTAAAGTGATGTTGCAAGACAAATATATGACTATGATTTACTTCAAGCAAAAAACATGTCAGAATATAAACAATAAACATAAACTTACTAAGTCATCATCAACTAAGCTACATATATGTTGATGAAAAGTCTAAGAATATGTACACAACCAAACTTACATGAGCCATTGTTTAGTAATTTTCTTCTTTTTTTACAAATTTATAAACAGGAATTCTCATACTTATTGGTTTAACTTCTGAGTTTTAATTTATCTACATGCTTCTTGAATTTTGTTTTGCGGTTTCCATGAATATGGCAGATTAATGTGAAACATGTAGGAATTTCCAATGCTGGATATGCATAAGGAGTAATGGGAGAAAACAGATAGGGCTTAGATTAGTCCACTATATTCTTTAATTCATTTAAATGGCAGATGTTAACCTCCAAATCAAGTTTTATATTCTTTTTACTTTAATATATTTTGACATTTAAATTAGTTTTTCTATGATTTTTGTATATTTTAAATGTCTTTGGACAATAATATTTAATGACTGCATTATAACTCATTTGGATAGGAATAACCAATATATCCAAATATGTATAGTTTTTAATTCATTATTTATTTGAAATTAATAAATTGTTTTGTCCAGACTATAGAGTTTATCTGTAAGTTTTGTAACAACTTTCATAACGTGTATTTATATATTTTTAGACTTTTCATCAACATATGTGTAGCTTAGTTGATATTGAGTTAGTAATTTTATGTTTAATGTTTATATTTCGACATTTTTTTTGCTGGAAATAGATCGTAATCATATATTTGTCTTGCAACATCACTTTAGTATATCTACCAACTTAGTAACTTTATTTTATTAAATCAATTTTTATATATATTTTTGAGAGCAATATATTTAAGTCTTAACTTTTAACTATAACCACTCCTTACTTTAAACCATTTTTAGAATGTTTTCTAAAATGTTATATGTGATAAGGATTAGGAATTAGACTGAGTTATTAATTATTCCTTAATGGCTAAAAGTTAGACGGAGTTATTAATTATTCTCTAATAAAATCAATGCAATCATTTTAAATTAGAACTATAATTAATTTTTTAATAGTAAAGTAGAGAAAAGTTGTCACCTGAAACAAAGCCTGATATGCACGCCGAAGACTTAGTACATCCACACGAAGTTCCTCTAAACACCGCTCTTTCTTGGCATTGCACTCCCCTTCCTCTTCACGGCTGTCCTCATCCTTATCAGTTTCTCCTTCTAGAGTTCTCACATCCTCCTTCTTAAGTTTCTTTAAATCTCCCGAAGCTTTATCTAACATAGCCTCTAGGGGAGACTCTGGGCCTGTTCGCTGGAAGCTGCGACTCAGCGAATCCACACTCGAAAACACTTCTCCAAGTGTACGAATTAAAAGAGAGTAAGAATTTTCTTGTCGGCAAGTCTCAAGAATGCTTATTAACTTCTCTTCCGTCAAGAAGGCTATTGGTTTCCCTACAAATGGCAAAAAGAGAAAACAACTTAATGGCTCTGAAAATATATCAAACAATTGAATGAAAGTGTCAATTAAAGATAATTTTACCGTATAAAATAATTTAAAACTTAGGTGTTAAAATAATTTTAAAAGATTTTTAAGTTCAAACAGTAAATTAAGGACCAAAACTATGAAGCTCCTTTGAATGAAAACAGTGTTTAGAAGCATGGAGATTAACATGCAGGGACTGAGCTGTTATCCTTCAAATGACCTTTAAAGTCTCAGCTCTAAGGTGACTTTAGCGTTAGTAAAATTTTGAATCAATTATTCCCCTTACCACAAAAAAAAAAAAATTTCAATAATTAATATGCTTAAGAAAATACAGAAAATAAATAAAACAGTTTTACTAATATCCCTTCTGCCAAGGGTTCCCAAAGCTTGGCCTGCCAGTCATTTGTGGCACAAATTTATAGTGTGTGACTCACCATCATGTTTTATTAGGAAAACTAGTTGAATTATGAGTTACATTTGAAAGAAAATCCAAGTATTATAATAAGTTTTAAACAAATGTATTAACTTATGTATTATATATTCTTCTATCTGATTCTATGATTTCTATATATTGTTTCCTGGATTAAAAAATATACGTTATGTATTTATTTATATCCAAAAATATTTGTGTAATCAGCTATGTTTAGTTTTAGAATTGATACTTATTTAAACCAAATCGTTGAGAACCCTTGTCTTATGCCATAAATTCAATATGTATTTATACACATATTAATTACAAACCTGTGGTGGTGGACTGTGCTGTAGATTGATTGTCTGGTTGTGATGACTTTATAGCACACTGTGCCATGGTCTGTGTCACTGGCATAGTTGACGGTTTCAAAATAGAATTTCCATCGTTACTCGTTTTGACTGTGAATTTTACTTCTGTGCTTGACTGTGTTCTCGCCACTTTGCTCGGCTGTGCATCACAAAGTCTTGCTTCTTGGGAGTATAGTTGAATAGCTTGAGCAGCTGCTTGATTAGGAGTTAGATTTTTCACCTAAAATTAAATATAATAGTTAAATTTACCAAAAAATATGCACAATGAAATTTTGCAATAAGAATTATTCTCTTCGGTAAACATTATTTAGCCAATAAGTTGCTTCAAGATTAGTTGAGTACTTCAGGCTGTTCATTCAAATTTTGTTATCAGTGTTGTGATGGTGAGTGCAATTATTTATAATTTTACTATAATTTAATATAGAGCCTTAATAAACTTGATGAATTTTCAATTTAGTTTGATAGTGACACATGAAATGTAAGTTAAGTGTTGTACAAGGTTGTTGTGCCTCACTATTCAGTCGGCCCTTGTATCTTTCCTCTGCACTTGCACAGGCTGCGCCAATCACCCTCTCTACTGCCTGGACCGTTCCACAGTCCATGTTTTTTGAGCCGTCCGTGACGATTTCCCCACTGTAGTCAGCGCCCATGAGAGCTCCTCTTTCTATTGGCTCGCTTGGCGGCCACTATCGCTCACGTTTTACCGCACCAATGGGAAGCTCCCCTTTCTCCCATTGGACAAGACCATGGAGCAGTGGAGGGTATTTAGCACGGTAGTTCCTCGGTCAGAGGCCAGTCGGAGAGTGGCTACCCAACCCGGGTGCGGCGTTTGAAAGAGTTAATAAAAGGTTGTGTTTGTAAAGAGAAATTATGTGTCTGAACTCCCTCTCCTTCCGCCGTCATCCTTTACCTCCCACCGCAAATCACGTTGCCGGGACTCTATCCTACCTCCCACCGCAACTCACATTACCGGGATTCTATCCTACCTCCCACCACAATTTGTGTTGCCGGAACTCTATCCTACCTCCCACCGCGACTCACGTTGACAGGACTCTATCCTACCTCCCACCACAATTTGCGTTGCCGGAACTCTATCCTACCTCCCACCGCGACTCACGTTGACAGGACTCTATCCTACCTCCCACCACAACTCATGTTGCTGGAACAATCTTGCCGACCTTTTTCCTATTCCTACCCCACAAGGGTCGAAACACAACGTCACCGTCGTGACATCAACCAGCTACCCCCCCCCCTCCCCTCCCCGAAGGCGCAGCGAGAGATAACAAGGTGTATTTTGGATCCAATGTCACATATACAGCATGAACATGGACATTGAATGTAAGAGAAACTAGGAAATTGGAGGCTATGGGAATGCAGTTTGTGAGGAGCATGTTAGCTGTCACAAGGAGAAACAAGATTAGGAAAGAAGTTATCCAGGAAAGAGTAGGGGTACAGGGAGTATGATATAGTAGAGGAAGCAAGACTGAGACGGTATTAGCATGTATTGAGGATGAAAAAAGAGCGGATACCAAAGAAAATGTTGGAAATGAAGTGTGTGGGGAAAATACCACAGTGGAGGCCAAGAAAGAAATGGGAGGAGCAGATAACATAAAGTGTTCAAGTGAGAGGAGAAGAATGGAAGTAATTAAAGGAGGAAGATTGGTGAAAGAATAGAAGACGATGGAACATTTTACTAAACTGATCCGGCAACAGGCTGGAAAAAGTTGGTGCTAATGATGAATGACATTAGAGTTTGTGAATAGTACCTGGTACTATTTGGTGTGAAGGAAAGTTCTACTGTTTCATCATTAATTATCATCACATACTCAAGTTCACTATTTAGTGCCGAGTATGGACTCGTGAGACCATAAGCTAGTTGGAGTGTATTGTATACCAAGCCATCATAGCTAAGAGATTCATTGCAGCTTTCATTTATTTCTACCTGACAACATAAAAAGAGAAAAAAATCTCCCCTTGTTTCTTAACCCTTTCAGTGCCATGCCTATTCCAGAATTTGTGCGCGAAGAATGCCAGAGGCCTGTTAGGTTTCGTGTGTGAATAATGCCACAGCTATTTCCTCATTTTTGTAAGGGATTGCAAGAAAATTCACCAAATCCTTTATCTATGAAGTGAATATTTTGATTTTTCTATCATTTTAATCCGTATGTACTGTTCCTTTATAATAATAAATTAGTACAATTTATTTAAAATTATTTGATTTCTAAATTTTAAGTTTTAAATTATTTTTTTTTCAAAACTAAGGCTATTTAAGATAGAATAAAAAATTGATATATATATATATGTATATATATATGCCTACATTTTCCTATTATTTTGTTGTAGTGCATTTAATTTTATACAAGAAAATATATGAATATGCATGATTAAAACTAGGAACTACAGGAATTTTTATTTGATTTCCTACATTAAATATGTTTGCACCATTATTGCTTACCTTACAGAAAGATGTATTATATTGCTTACCTCATGAATAAATATTTAGGCCTACACATGATGAGTGTGTTTTTAAAAAACCTTTTATAATGAATAATTTCATATTTTTTTTACACTTTATATAGATTTATAAAGTTATCACACCTATCTCCTTACATTGGTAAAGAAATCTTTTCATTCACATGATATAACATGAAAATCTAAATAGTATATTTTTCTAAATTCAAAACACTGTAACCAGTATGTTTAAAAACTGTTTACAAAACTACTTAGATCATTATGAATGTTAGCTACATTTATGGTTTTCCATGCATCTCATATGTGAACCTAGCACATTGAGTATGTGACCATCCACCATTGTAAATGTACTAAACTCCCAGTTCCTACAGCAACTATTTACGGTTGATTTTTGTTGCCAACCTTATATAAAATAATAGAGGGAAATGTTCTTTTTCCAGTGATATATGACATTACTATACTATCTATCAGTAAAGAGAGAACTAGCGCAATTCTAGAGAGCCAACCTTATCGGCTTGTGGCACTTTCAACGGTAGTAGGCGAAGCTTGTGGCACTAAAGCAGTTGTTTTTTATCATCATCATCATCATCATTATTATTATTATTACCAGCACGTCTTACTACCCGTTCGGGTTGTACGCACTTACGCTAATGTGTAATGGTAGGGTGTTTGTGAGATTAAAATGGAGGACCTACAGTTTAACGTGGAATCCGAACCACGGTGGAGGCCTGGCATTCCCCACATTCACAAGATGTCTTGTCAGAGGTGAAGGAAAGGTTTGGTAATCAGATAAATCTGTGCCGGGACCAAGGATTGAACCCCGGACCCCAGCACAGAAGTCTGACACCTTACCAGACACTTCCAATTTTAATTCAGTTTGTAAATTTAGGTTGAGCTGCTTTCAGAAGCGTTAAGTTCAGAAAAGTAAAAAAAATACTTGCATAGTCATGAAAATTTTCCCAAAATATATAAGTCTGCCGTACATAAATTAAATTGGAGAATTAACATAAAGAAAACTTTTGAATTGTTTACTAACAAATCATTATAGATAATATCAGGATACTACCAAAATTATAGCTTATAAAATTAACGAGAATCTATCAATAAAGATAATAACTATAAATTACTTTTCCACTCGATGCACAGTGCTGGTTGTCACAATTTGTATTCCCACAACCATCGACAAGCTGGTAGAAGTAGCGCTCAATAAGCTTTTTGGCAGAGGCTCTCTTCATGGTTTCAGATTCCACAGGCAAACTATTGGATGAAGAAGGTGACACAGCTTTGGATGACACAACAGCAGTAGAAGCGCTAAGGGAGAGAAAATATCAGCACCATGTAATCATAATTATAGTCACTACATTACAAATGTGGTAGGAAGGACCATTTAAAAAATACAAAGTGCTTTGCAGTCAACATTATAACATTTTACTACACTACAATCCAGGATCTATGAGAGGTGGGTGGAGGATGTACATCATACCCGAGCTTCAGGGTCTAAAAGGGGCATGGGAATTTCCTGGGATCCCAAAAAATATTTGCATATACTGAAGACTATCATTTAGATTTCCACTACTAGTATTATATGAAATTATTAGTAGGCACCTATAGGTATAGTTTATTTTATATTAAAATATAAATAATAAATAATTTTATGTCCTTTTTTTTCCAAATAGGATTAATGAATTATTCTTTTGGATGGGATTAATGGAAAATGAAAGGGGCCTGAAAGAATTTTTTGCCCCTGATAAAATTCCTCTCAGAGGCCCTAGCTGTTATCGTTTTATAGCTATTGATACTAACCATCAAAAATGAGTGCTACAGATCATATGACTTGACACATAAATAAATGAAAATTGTTTCAGTAACTTATGTAAATACAAAAAAAAAATCCTATCTAAATTGGACTGTATGTCCAGTAGACTCTCAATCCATTTTATTCTTTGTTAAGGTTTATAGCTACAAACAAAATTGATGTACATACTCTAATTATGTGGTTTAGTGCTAAAAGGGACAATGTCATTATTTACCATTTTTATTTTAATCACTTATTTGACCTTCAAAGTTCTTTATTTCCATTTGATCAAACCGACATGTCAAACTCATTTGAGCATAAGAGTCACATTGAAAGTTGAAACTCCTTCAGATCATAAGGTTTGAAAAATCTTAGTTTCAAAATCCTTACTATTATAAAATTATTTTCTGGACTTAGCCTCCCTTCATTTTTACCAGAAAAATGAAACCTTTTATGTGTAGCAATGGAGTTGGTGCTAAGCTATAAGCCTTGGGTTGAAGTCACTATCAAAAATGAAGACAATGTATTTCTTAAAGCCGTGATCTTTCGGGTGTTTGTTCCTTTCCATAAGATAGAACACAACTGTTCAAATATTCCACTTTTTCAAACAATGCACATATTCAGTTTGTGAAATGAACAGTTTTTGGGAATCAACCTCTTGTGAGTACATACACACATATAAATACATAATCATGCCATTTGTTCCCTTGTGGGGTAGGCAATAAACTGTTCATATAGCTCAAATCAACAACTTTGCATTTAATCCATCCTCACTAACTTTGTCCACACTTTCCTATACTCGCATATTCCCTTCACTTTAACAACATCCATATACAGAGTCATACATGATCTTTTATTCATAAAACTCTTAATGCCACTCTTTTTTACAGTCTTCTACCACATTTAGCCACGTCTTACATGGCCTACCCCTTCCTTTTGTTCCAAACACTATACCTTCACATATTTGCTTTGTAACTAAACCCATACTCATCCTCTTAACATGCCCCAATCAACTTAAGAAGCTTTTTTCCCCATTGACCTATCAGATTCCCTTTCAAACCATACTTCTTCAGCACCCACTCATTACTGACTAAGTAAATAAGAGTTTTTCTACAAACATTTCTTGTTAGTAAACAGTACTAATTTAGTACACCAACCCCACTAGCTTGATTAGGCATCCCAAGAAATACCCAGTTTTATTTTCAAATATCATAATTACAAATGGTGTATTTCTAGAGTGTTTATAAAAATATTTGGGCCACATTGCATGTTGGTTCATTGAAAGATCCGCAAGCCAGAGGGAATCTTGGATCAGGTCACATGCCTGTGCTAGAAGGTCAGTTTTTAATTTGAAGTAGGTCTACCTAAGTTTAAATGAATTAGTAATTTTAATTAAGGCTGCTAAAATAAGGATAGAAAGGCCAAAGTGATGGACCATTTGAAAATAATTCTAGTTCTTCTCTAGCTTTACCAATGTCAAGTTTGGCCTTTGTTACATTCAGCATTTAGAGGAATTAAAATATATTGGTTGATTTAATTCATAGAAGCCTATTTGTGACTACTCTGAAATAACTTTTTTTTTACATCGGATCTTTTAGCTCCAAGTCCTGGATTTTTATGGTAGATTTTGAATGATCCTTTGTTTGATGAAGAAGACCTATAGTATGATTTTGATAGGAAGAACAGTAGACGTTAGTTACTAAAGTTACTAAAACAATGTTAATATATTCATACATAAAGTCATGTCATCTGCAGATGTTAATTTTGATAGATATTATCAATACCTATCAAATAACACAACTAATATACTAAAATGTTATCAATGTTGGCCACAAACAAATATGTTTTGATTTTCTCTACTGTTCTACCAACCAAAATCAAGGTATAGCTTTAATTTTTGTATAAAGTTAAACAATATTAGAGAAGCTAAAACAATATTAGTGGACTACATGACATATTGCAGTAAATGTATTTTAAATACAACTTAGGCTTATAAAATGATTGAAAGCCTACTCATTAAATTCTTTCATTCAAATTTGCAAAGAGAAAAATTGCCAAATGAAATCAAACAATCAAAGTTTAGGGCCTATCCTCTCTCCCTTCAAATACCACCAACTCTTCAGAGGAAGCAATTATGTAAGTTAATCCTTTAGGTTTTCCCTAAAATGTGAGTGCCATATGATTTTTTTAGTAGTATTCACCATGAAAGAAAATGTATTCGGGAAAAGAAAGTTCTGTGTTTGAAAAAGACCAATTTTATTTCATCTCTTAAGGCTGGTATTACACTATCACATTTCTGTCAAATTNTAAAACCAATATTTGTAATATGGATTGATATATTTATTAAAATATAAATTCGCAACGTCAAAGAAGATTCTCATGAAATAATCTATATTTGAGTACCTATTTTATTGCATTAAGTTTTTTATTCCTAACTAATATACAGTATTTTATCAATTTATGAAGGTGTTGGAGTCAAAAAGTAGAAAAATAGAGGAGTCGGAGTTGAAGGCTCGGTGTACTGACTACACAGCCCTGGTAGTTGCATGGATATTTTCAAATTTATAGCCTAGGCTTATTTAGCACATTTAAAATTTAATATAAATTCGAAAGTATCAAAAAGATGTATTATCCTTTTTATATTTCCCTTTCTAGCTATTGACAACTTTTTATATCTAAATTAAAATGTCATATTCTACTGCTGTGAACTAAATGTTCTATTAGGAATTTAAATTACAGCTTTTAATGTTACCAACTTTACTAATATGTTACAATACTGGTTTTTATTAGGCTTATTAGGTTTTTGTAGGCCTTCAACTTGATATGGGTGTTGGTTAATTACTTAGGTTGTTAAAAAATCGCCAGTTAAAATAGGCCTAGGTCTACTTTTAATAAGGTTGCCACTAATTTTTAACAGTGAAATTCCCAGGTTTTTCAGACAAAAATATAATAGTTCCAACAACTCAATATAATGTGGCAGGAATGAGAAGGTAGCTTAGAATAGATGCACACACAGTACCATGAAGAGATAATGCGTAACCCACCCCTAGTGCACCTAACTGGGATTCAAACCTCAATGACGCAGATGTTCTTGGATTACGTAATTCCGCAATATAGCAATAGCCTTCACTAAGAAGTTCACAAATTACGATCACAATTTTAATTAATTATTGAGCCATAAAACATTAATGTAAAAATAAGTTCTTAGCAAAATAGTTAAACACTTTCGAAAATTTGACTTTATGATATTTTTAAATTCCAGTAATTTTTAGAAAATTTTAGAAATTCCAGGTCAAACCAAATTTCCTGACATTTCCTTGTTTTATTTATAAACTATAAAAGTTGGTTTCATTTTTTAAATCATATTTTAATAAATTATGTTGTATGCTTTTTAATAGCCCTTTATTAAAGGTTAGGCCCTATTACATTATGATAATATTTCAGTTTTCACAGATTTTAGGAAAGTCTTTTTCTTGATCAAATTAAGTTAAGAAAGATCTTGAGATTATTTGTGAGCTGTGTCCTACTATTTGCCTAAGCAAGTAGTTTTCAGCTTTACGTGGGGTGGGGTTTGACCATAATTTTTTCTCTCAGAGACCAGTGTGGCCCCTTAATAACTTACAAGAGTTAAAATCCTAGTTTTAAGTTTTTGTTTTTTCACCGAGTCTTATTACTCATCCAGGCTCTCCACATTTAATCACAAAAGTGTGGTAGGTATAGCTAGTTGAGAGGAAATTTACTCTCTTTTTTTTTGCACAAAGTGAGACAGGGGAATTGTCTCTGGAAAAATACCCTCAGTACATCTTGCCAAAATATAAATCCTGACTTCCTCATCACCAATGAATCAGACCTAAAGAGCGTGACATAAAGCCCACATACTCATCTATGATTTTTTTAATTATTAAAATTGCTTATATATAATCATTATATGAACACAACTAAAATGTCATAAAAAAATCATCAATAGGCGGGAGAGGTGGAGAAAGGCGCTAGGGAGGAAGAGTTTTGGATCTTATGTTAGCAGCGGTGCAAGGCTGTGACAGTAGGCCTAAGCTAAGTCAGCAAGAAACTATCAGAGTGGGATCGTGAAAAGGAATGCAAGCAGTAGCATGCTTTCCAGTTTTTATCATTTCAACTACTTGCATGTTTATTTGAATTTCCCATTTTCCCATAATCATTAGGTACCAGTTTTCTTTATTGATACATAATTTTACCCTGCACACTGTACTACCAAGCCCATACGACTAATCCATTGTGTCACATATGACTAACATAGATTTTATAGATTGAATTTTGACACTTGGGAACTAGCATTCATTATGTTATGAGTAAGACCAATCCACTGGTATTAAAATCAAAGAAAGAAGACTTAAACATATTAATGATTATATTTAATGTTCTATAACAAATTGGGCGGATTCAACAGAACAAACTTATTTAGTATGATGCACTCTTAACACTGGGCGCTAAGCAATCTTTTTTTTATGGCAATTTCTCCTCACACAGCACGTGACCTGGCTTAAACCATTCTCAAAACCAGACTTCCTCCATGCTCAACATACCCTCTTTATCTGGCACCTCACGTCAGTGAAGTCACCACAACACAAAGTGCCATCTATCGGAATACATTTATTATAGTTACCACAGGTGTGACATAGATGGTAGGCCTATAAATAAAATCAATTGGAAAAGTAAATATCTATAACCACAAAAGGCAGTGCAGTATGTATATGGTCTAGAAACTTATCTATATACGCATACATATATTACACCTAATTGTGTATGGGTTAGGAAAGGGGAGTTTAAAGGAAATGTAACTGTGTGTGTGCAAGGAGAATATGAAACAATTTAGCATCAGCACCAGCATCAGTACACCCAGCCGAGATTCTAACACCAACCTATCTAGAAAACCAAATAAGACCAGACTGATGCCTTTGGCCTGTGTGTCCAAAGGTAGAGGATAGAAGATTTTGAAGAGGAATTTAAACAGGAAGATGATATTAAAATAATTAGGTGGAAACATCTAAATTTGGATATAATGCTGTTTCAGGCATAGGGTAGAGTAATATATTATGGTACTTAAATATTTTTCACTTGGATTTATGAATAATACCTATTTTGAACTAAATTGACTTTGAAACAACTATTGAACTCAAGGTCTATCGCCCAAAGAGCTATTCAAAAGTTATCAGACTAGTTAGTCAGGAACTTGTAAGTACCGATAACTTGTTTTACTTGTGTTTCGCACACAAAAGTGGTGGAATTTCAATCAGTTTTGTATCATATAGTTTACAAGCACCTTCTTTGATCTTCCAAAATATATATTATTATTATTTAGCACCGCGTCTTACTACCCGTTCGGGTTATACGCTTCTAAGTACTAATTACTCTAATGGATTAGGAATTGGGAAGGTTGAATTAGAGGAAGTGAACCCGCATTTGCGTGGAGGGAGTGTGGAAAACCATTTAGGAAAAACCCCTCCCAGTTCACCCGACCGAGATTCGAACCTCGATCTCCCCGTCCTTAGCAGTAGAGCTCAACATGACAAGCGTGTTAGCCAACTACGCCACCGAGGCGGGTATCTTCCAAAATATTTAATGTTTATTAATATTGTGTCTAGTGACTTGAGTGCTGAGGAGGATTTATTCATCTATTATTTAGAGTTTAGGCCTAAGAGACATAACCAAACAAGATTTTGGATTCATCCATGCTATGAAAAGAATATATACACTGTAAACTATTTATCAGGAAAAAGGAACTGCAACAAACCGATGCAAAATATAAAGCATTGTAAAGAATGTCGAAAGACTGTTACCTTGAATAATTCATTAGGCCAAAATGTTCAAAATAGGTCATTCATGAAGATTGAGCCTGTAACTGAGGTAGCCTGCAACGAGCATGATGCGTTTCCCGTGACAAAGCACTGATATATCATAAACCGCTTAGCAAACAGAAGCTTTGTCAGTGAACTGCCATTAAAATAGATTAAGTTTGACGCTCAAGTTACTGGCTGGTAATTTAGGTTTTACTCGCTTTACTTTTGACTCTTATTTGAGTGGCTCTTTGTTCCTCAAGAAGCTACTCCGTTACAGATAAGAGGTGTCATACATTGAAAAGAATATGAACTGAAGACTATTTGCTGTGGAGAAGGAAGCACAACTAAATGATGCAAAAATTATTGTACTTTACAAAATGTGGAAAGATAGTTACCATGAATGATACATTAAACGTTCGGTTACTGTTCATTCATGATGATTGAGTTAGAAACTGAGGTAGCCTGTCAACTAGCATGTTGTGTTTTCAGTGACTTACTATGGAAACGTTGTAAACCAGTTAAATCAAACAGTAAGTGGACTACCATTGAAATGCATTAGCGGTAACGAGCACGCTGCTGGTTGATAGCTTAGGTTTTACTTGTACGTCACTTTTGAGTCTTACATGAGTAGCATCATGGCAAAAGACCTAATGGTTTGATAAAAAGAAAACAAGTCAATAAATTGAAGAATAATGGCTATGGAAAATTATTGTTTTAGACACTTAAACATATATTTTATTTAATAATTATAATTTGTTGAAAATAATCATTTAGGCCTATATGCTATGTTATGAATAATTACAAACAAACCTGATCTAATTTTCAATGTCTGAGAAAATTAAATGTCAATAAAAGTTGGGATGGGTTCATATAAATATACATTCAAATGGGGTATGAAAACGATAAAGATATTTTAGTCGGCCTACAAATTAATGATTTTTTTTTTATAATCCATGCTAAATATTTTAAAGGCTTTCACTTTTAAGTACCTATCAAATGTCATTTACAGTGTTGTTTAGTAGTTTTATTTTCATGAAAATATATTTTGTTTTAAAAAATAAATGGTTTGTGTACAGGTACTATACTAATTAACTCTAAGATTCAAATAGCCATAGCTATTATTTATGCTTTTTTTATATTTGTAGCCGACGATTTCTGCACATCCATCATAGACTTTGCCTTAAAATATGAGTGAAGAATGACCCTTGGCACGGTATAACTCCTGGATAGCTCAGTGATATTGGCGTACTAATCCTAAAGTCCCGGGTTTGATTCCCGTGTTCAGGTGTCATTTTTCAATTTTTCAGAATCTAACTTACTATGTTGAAATGACGTCAATAATTATTTATGTATTATAGGCCTACTATTTAGGCCCCAATTGTCAAATCTATCATAAAACTTGATTTTTTTTACTTTTTTTTAAACTTTTACAAGTTCGTGAATGGGTTGGATTGAGTTTTTTTTTAAACTGGAGCAGAAATAGAAAGCTTTATGTCCAGCTTTAGCTCGCACTAGTGTAAATAAATAGTAAATGCGTATTGTCTAAGTAGCCTATGATAATTTTTTTTGCAAAGCTATAATAAAAATAAACCTAATCTATTAGACCCAGCTGATGTGATATTTTAACATCTTGTCTTTTTCACCTTATCTATTTTTAATCGTAATTTTGTCCACTATAGGCATATGACTTGTTGATAACTTGCTTTAGTTTACACCAATTAGGTTTATCAATATAGCCAACATATTTTTCTACTTTATGTGGCACATCATTGCAAAATTAAAAAATTTAATAAATTCATTCTAAATTCAAATCCTGCTTAACTTTAAATTTAGGTCCTATATTACTCCCTACTATAATTATGAACATTGCAAAAAAAAAGAGGAATACTTAAATATAGATGGTCATTTTATAGTTAAATCTTAAATAATAGTGCTCCTTAAATTTGTCCAGGACTAGCTTGGATCCATCTATTGTCAAAATTTATTTCAGAAATAAGCCTAATTTTAATATAAGATTGCCCAAAATATGGAGTCACTAACTTTAGTTTAAAACTAATATTAAATAATAAAAATACAAATATGTTTTAAAAGACATTTTAATGTTTAAGAAATAACTTCATACCTTGAGGCTTCACTGTCGCCTGATTTGTAGTTTCGGTCTTTAGAGTTCATAGAATATTTATACTGTATCAGTACGACAATAATTTCATTCAAATAAATCAAGCAACTCGGATGATACACTATATATATTAAACACTTAATTAGCATAAGCTTTACTTTTTATCATCAGTACCACACAAAAGTGTAAATTTTGTTACCGAGCTGAAAAATAATGATCGATATGTTATGCCAGGCTAAATAATTTCAACAGAATAGACAACATAAAAAGCAAAACTTATCACAATATTCAATATCTTATTTCACAGAGCAGTATTTTATAGATACATCTTATCACAAAGAAATTAAACCACATCTTTCAGTCAGTGATCTTAATATTATATTGGATGAACATAAACATAGACAATGACAAGGATCAAAGCGTGATGATCAAGTTTATCGTCTGCTTCATTGAGGGGGGACAGATTTAACGGTTTCTTTCAATGTTCTTATGCGAAAACATGTTTCTGATGAATAAAAGTGTTATTGTTTAAAATAGTGAAGTATTATACTACACTTTCCTGAAGAAACATTCACAATTAAAGATATAGAATTCAGTTTTACGGGTAATACTGTACATATACTAATTAAATCGTTAATATATTTAAACATGTAGTTATTATCGAAGTTGTTTACATATGCTAAGACTACACTTATATTTAAAGTTGGATAATATCTTGTATACTGGTTTCAGAAACCATATTATGCTGAAAGTTTGATAAATATAATTGATAAGGTATCTTAAAACATGATAACATTTGTGTGAATGACAAAATTTGTGCAGTTGCCATACGTTCAAATGATCACTTAGGCTATATACTCGTAGAAAGTATTATTATATTATAGTTTTTTTTAAGTTGGCTCATACCTTGTGTATTGCTTTCAGAAACCATATTATTTTAAGAGTTCGATAACTATAATGAAACAAGTTAGTTAAAATCTGTATTACAATGGTTTGAATAACATACTTTGTGTATAAGCTTACGTTTGAACAGTAGTTTAGGTTATAGGCTTTTAGGAATTACGGTAACTACTAAACCCTGATTTTAGTAGAATCCCAATCTGTAAGGCTTTATTTCATAACAGAATACTATCCTATATTAGTATTTTAATGGGATGAAAGGCCATTTAGAATGGAAGTAGAGATTCCCCTCTGGAAAGTATTTTATCCTACCTAAACACTACTATAGGGTAGGGTAGGGTTTTGTTACGAGATAAAACTTTTAAAATTAATTCCCTTCAAATATCATCGTGTATATTAGCCAACAATAACTTATTTAAAGAAAAAACTCACCAGTTTCCAACTTTGTTATGCTCTTCAAGGCTTTTACTAACACATTTATTTCATTTAACTAATCAAACATTGATGTATCTCATATTTAATCAAATTAATGAACGGTGTCAAAATGCCACTTTGTCTTGTATGGGTGTAAGAGAGAGAGAGATACCAGAAGGTTTCCTTTTCTCTTTTACAATGGTATGCAGACGACAGCTAGAAAATTTCAGCCACATAATATATCCATCCAGTTATATATAGAAATCAATGCTTTCAGTGCAGTCCAACGAAGACGGGTATTTAAATCACGCTCCGGACAAGACTAAAATTTGAAAGGTTATTTTTTTAACTATTTGCATTTTATTAAAATGTATTTATCGGCTATTTTTACTCTGCACACTGCACTGAAAGAGACAGAATCTCAAAAGGAAAAAAAGTGAATGCCATTTACTGAAATGCAAAGCTATACGTTTCTTACTGATATTTCACACATGTTTAAAATGTAAAGGGGACTAATTAAATTAAAATAAGAAGAAAGAATGCAGTATGAGTTTGAAGGTTATAAAAATCTGTACTGGAAGTTGGTAAAGAGAACGAAACAAGGAGGGCACGGAAAGTCATATGGAATTCATAATGAATATGGTGAGATGATATGGGACGAACACATTATAAAATAGAGACAGAGGGAGTGTTTCGAACAATTGGAGAAAACGTACTTAGTTAAAGTAGCATAAAATATATAAAATGTTATGATTAGTGAAATAATTAATGATGACGAGGTGTTAAAGGCTATGTTAAAACAATAATATCAAATCTGTGGGTGTAGATGAAATCACAAGGGAAATGCTAATGTGTGGGGCATGGTATTTTTGCCAGATCGTGTAAGTTGTTCATTTTGTGTGTTGGGATTTCAAATGTGCCTAGTGACTAGAAGAATTCTGTAACTGTACCGTTGTACAAAGATAAAGGCAGTACAAGTGAATGCAAGAATAAGTAAGGTAAGGTAGGTAAGAATAGGTAAGGTTTCTGTGAGAATCATAATTGAGAGGGTGCATGAAAAAAAACTGTGGACAAGATTTGAGGTGTGTAATATAATTTCATACTATGTATAGGTATTATGGATCAGATATTTGCATTGCAACAAATGAATGAGAAATGTATGGTTGTAAGTAAGAAAGTGTATTGTGCACTTGTTGAACTGGAGAAAGTTTACGATTGTGTAAATAGGAGTATATTATGGAATGTCCGAGAGAGTATGGTGTGACCTCATGAATACAATTATACTGAAATTAAAAAGTGCGTTAGGGAGAATGAATCTTTTCGCAGATGATTTGACATTGAACAGAGTGTTAGACAAGGTTGTGTTATATCTCTATGGTTGTTTAATGTATTCATGGATAAGAGGGATGCTTGATGTATGAGGGATGCTTGTAAGGACGTGGTTGGTGTGAAAGTGGACAGTGTGAGTGTGAAAATGTTGATATATGCGGATGTGCTATATTATTGGCTGAGAATGAAAGTGACTTTAAAAATGCATTCAATCGTTTGAATGTGATGACAATCAGAATGGATATATTTATATATATATCCAAAACTAAGTTTATAGATTTTTATAATTATAGAGCAGGAAATTATTGACAGCTTACACCCATTATCATTTCTGGGGGAGCTGCAGGTCCTATGAAGAAAAGCTTAATCTTTGCTCTCTCTCAGCCAACTGTTTCCAAATATCCTCGCTTTCAGTTATGTCTGAAAGTGGGATTCTGGGGAAAGAAGAATCTGCTGGCATCTTAAACTAACTGGTGTTCCAAAACTTATCTTATATTTAAGGGTAGATTGGCCACACAAAAACAAAAGAATGATAAAGTTGTTTTCCTATAAAAACCAAGCAGTTTCCTCATCGATCATATCCAGTGTAGTATAAATGGTAAACTGTTAGAACAAGTGAATAGTTTTGTGTATATGGGCAGAATGTTTTGTAAAAATGGAAGAATAGATGGTGAAANGTGCCCTCCCATGAAAAAAAGTCACGAGCCGCCACTGGTGAAATGACAGATGAGTGAATGCATCTCGGAGACTAGTTGGATATATGTGGACTATTGTAAAGACTGAGGTACCTAGTATGCATAGCGGCAAAGATGGCAGTCTGTAAATGTGTACTACCGCTAATTTTGTTGTATAGATGTGAATCGTAGATTTGTCAGGAAAAACACAAGTGTGAGGTGAATACGGTAGGAATAAGATATTTAAGAAATGGGTGTGGAGAAACTCGTATGGACAGAGTTAGTAATGAATGGGTGCTGAACAAGGGCAGTTTGAAATATATTCAAACAGGTCAATGTGAAAGATGCGTCTTATGTTGGTTTGGGGATGTTGAGAGGATTAGTATGGATCGAGTGATAAAGAAAATATATTATGGTAGAGTGTGTGTATCAAAAGAAAGGGGTAGGAAAGATAATACGTGGTTAAATGTTATAGACGAATCTGGGGGAAAAATAAACATTAAAAATGTAAGAATATAAGAGCATGTATGACTTGGTGTATGAATGTTGTAAAAGCAAAGTGAGGCTGCAAGGATAAAGAGGTGTGAGGAAAGTTAGTGAGAATGGATTAAGAACGGAGTTTTTTTAAACTATATGTACATTCTATTGCCTACCCCGTAAGAGAACGGCGTAATTAGGTATGTATGTTAGTACTAAGATAGACGTAACATACATTTAACTATTTTCCTGATTGTCCATGGAATGAAGATAAACTAAGCAAGTGAGTTCAAGCAGTCGATAGAGAGAATTATGTAAACCTATTATTTATATATGAAGGAATCCTGACTCTTTCTCAAAGATGTGAAAAATCGAGAAATCTATCAATTCCCATAGGAGCAACATTGGTGTTGATAGATTACATTAAACTCTGCACACATTAACCTTTGTATCTTCCACTAGATATATTCGGTCTCAATGAAGTTTAGAGGTTTCATCGTTGTACCAGGTATTTTTGACGAGTTAATATTAATTAGTTAATCTCAAGTTTGATTACTGATAATTTGTAGTTCATATTATAGTATGACCAAACTTGAGCCATGTAATTATAAGGCGTTAAACCAAAATATGCCTACTTTACAATTTTAGAGGTCTTACAAGTTGATTTTCCATATCAAACTTTGGTCAAATCAATTAAATGACACGCTTTATTCAACGCCCGAGTTTGCTGCCACGGTACTAGTAGTCTATTACCAATGATAGGTATAATGGCTGTTGACAGGGGTGAAATTGCTGGTGATAAGTTTTATGTTCTAGACAATCCTGGAGGCTACTGTGCACATACTACAAATTGATAACTTGCTATCCTTTAGTTTTACACTACGTACTGAAAAGACTTGTTCACTTGCATGACTGATACAATTTTATGTCCACACCCACTGTCCTTCACACTGGCATGTATATCCCAGTGTAGCCAATCACACGACAACACATTTCCTCACATTCATAACAATAAGTCTACGGTATATCTCAAGGATTCAACACATCTAACATATTTCTAAGTAATTACTACTGCTGTAAAATCTTGTAGCTTCTAAATTATGACACATCTGTATTTTATGTGCTCTCACTAGCACAATCAACGGGTAAACAAAATGTCTATGAAATATATTTAATATTTTATCTGCATTTAGTAGAGGCATACAATTAAATATTTTCTCTTTATCTAGGCTTTGTAGTAGGTACTTATTAAACACTTAGTTTGAAGTTTGGAACGCACTGTTCTTATTTAACAGAACGCACACGGTAAAAGTTCGACATGAGT